>CM031371.1:117549165-117756524 GCA_018208015.1 Medicago ruthenica | reverse complement strand
AATCTCTAACAAACATTACTCATTTTCTCTCTCTTTTTTCATCATTGCACACTAATTGCTTCCATTGCTCTCAACCATTCCATGACCACACCACAAAACTTCATGTAAGGTAAAATTCCTATGTGACCTTTGCTCTTCCTAAAAGCATTACAATCATTATTATGAATACAACAAAGTGTTTGTTTTTTCTTAATGAACTTATTTCATGATCATGAATTGTTTCATTATTCTCAAAGTATGATGTGCATGTCCTAAGTAAGATTTTTTTTTTTATGAATACATGATTTTGTACATTTTTTTATTTGAGTTTCCAACATGATTGTGTCATTTTTCATCATTTCTTATCTCTTTTAAAGACTCTAATACTAAATATTTTACACTTGCTTGATGTATTGACATATTCTTTCTAGCATAGGTTAATTATTTATTTTTTAATCTTGTGCTAATCTGTTCGATCTGTTGGGTATGGCTCAAAGTTTACTGGTAAGTGGGCAAGTCGCTCGAGTACGGTTCATGGAAAATTTTGTAAATAGACTGTAGCATTTAAACACAAATTGTAATCTATAGCAATAAGCTTGAATAATATAAGATCATTGCAGCCAGTTGGAGACGTAAGCACAATTGGCCGAACTTCGTGATAAAATCTCGTGTTCTTTGTTTGCATTATGAATATAACAAAGTTTTCCTTTTTTCTTAATAAACTTATTCCATGATCATGAATTGTATCGTTATTCTCAAAGTATGATGTGCATGTCCTAAGTAAATATTTTTTTTTTCCATGCCCAAACAAGTTTTATGAATACATGTTTTGTTCATTTTTTTATTTGAATTTCCAACACCATGAATGTGTCAATTTTCATCCTTTATACCCTCTTTGTTTACATACTCTCATACTAAAAAAATTACACCTGCTTGATGTATTGACATATTCTTTCTAGCATAGGTTTTTTTCTTTTCCTTTTTTGTTAATCTTGTGACTAATTTGTTGGATCTGTTGGGTATGACTCAAAGTTTACTGGTAAGGGGGTAGGTTGCTCGAGTACGGTTTATGGAAAATCTTGTAAATTATACCGTAGTATTTAAACATAAATTGTAATCTATCACACTAAGCTTGAATTTTATACAATCGCGCAGTTGGAGACATAAGTGCAATTGGCCGAACTTCGTGATAAAATCTCGTGTGTTCTTTGTTTGCATTTTTCATATTTGTTTTCTTTTGAACCGGGATGGCTATTCTAACATAATCTTTGATTCTTTTGTTCAGAAACAGAACACTGCAGTTATAGAACGTTAAAGACACAATAAGAAGAAAGATATAATCAAAAGCAGAAGAAATGTATGAACCAAAGAATATTCTCATAACTGGAGCTGCTGGTTTCATAGCTTCACATGTAACCACTAGGCTAATTAACAAGTATCCTAGCTACAAGATTGTGGCACTTGATAAACTAGATTATTGCTCAACTTTCAAGAATCTACAATCATGCACTTCATCACCAAAATTCAAGTTCATCAAGGGTGATATAGCTTCAGTTGATATTGTGAATCATATATTGATAGAGGAGGAAATAGACACAATCATGCATTTTGCTGCACAAACTCATGTTGATAATTCATTTGGAAACTCAATGGAATTCACCTACAATAACATATATGGAACACATGTTCTTCTTGAAGCATGCAGGGCCACAAATTGTGTTAAAAGATTCATTCATGTTAGTACTGATGAAGTTTATGGTGAAACCGATTTAGACGCCAATATCGGAAACCATGAAACATCTCAACTTTTACCAACAAATCCTTATTCTGCAACAAAAGCAGGTGCTGAAATGTTGGTTATGGCTTATCATAGATCATATGATCTTCCAATTATAACATCTAGAGGAAATAATGTTTATGGTCCAAACCAATATCCTGAAAAGCTTGTTCCTAAGTTCATCTTACTTGCTATGAAAGGTGAAAAATTGCCGATTCATGGTGATGGATCCAATGTTAGAAGCTATCTTCATTGCGGTGATGTAGCAGAAGCATTTGATGTTATACTTCATAAAGGAGTAATTGGTCAAGTTTATAATATTGGAACTAAAAAGAAAGAAGTGTTTTTAGATGTAGCTGAAGATATTTGCAAATTATTTAAGTTGGATTCTAAAAAAGTGATTGAGTTTGTTCAAGATAGGCCTTTTAATGATAAAAGATATTTTTTGGATGATCAAAAGCTTAAGAAGCTTGGTTGGGAGGAGAGAACACCTTGGGAGGAAGGACTTAAGATGACAATTGATTGGTACAGAAATAATCCGGATTGGTGGGGAGATGTATCGACTGCTTTGAATCCGCATCCACGTTTCTCGGCGATCAATCTATCCGACGAGGCTCAATGGTCTTTTCAATATGGATACTCGAGGCTTTTGAGGTCGTTTACTGATGTCGGTCGGAGGGAGCCGGGGTTGAAGTTTTTGATATATGGTAGGACAGGCTGGATTGGTGGATTGTTAGGGAAAATTTGTGATGAGGAGAGAATCTCTTGGGAGTATGGGAGAGGAAGATTACAAGATAGGAGATCAATTATGGAGGATATAAAGAGGGTTATGCCAACACATGTTTTGAATGCAGCTGGTGTGACTGGAAGGCCTAATGTTGATTGGTGTGAATCACATAAAGCTGAAACTATAAGGACTAATGTTGTAGGGACATTAACTTTGGCTGATGTTTGCAAAGAAAGTGGTTTATATGTGATGAATTTTGCAACTGGTTGCATTTTTGAGTATGACAAAGAGCATCCTCTTGGATCAGGTATTGGATTCAAGGAGGAGGATAAGCCAAATTTCACTGGTTCCTTTTATTCAAAGACCAAGGCCATGGTAATATCTCTAAAATTTAAGTTACATCTTATTTATAGGGTTGTGTTATATTCACACACAAATTTCAATTGTGGTTTATATTCAGTAGATGGTTAATGAATATAATAAGGTGTTCAAACTTACTTATTAATCATTTACTGAATACAATTAACCACAATTTGAAACGTCATTAACCATGATTTTCAAATGTTCAAATATACATATAGACTCTTAATTAATCATCCAAATTATGTTCAAATATACGTGATATTCGTTAACCATGACTTGTGTTTAAACATACACTTGAAAATCGTGGTTAATGTCGTTTAAAATTGTAGTTAGTTGTCTTGAATTGATGATTAATGAGCTGTGACCCCTTGTTATATTCATTAACCATTCACTGAACTGCATTAACCACTTAAATTTGTTGTCGAATTTCATGTCAAAAATTCATTTCACTATTTATAGTAACATTCACTAATTTCAAGGATCAACTGTCTCATCCCTACAATTTGAGAAACTAAATTGGAGATTCACTATAAGAAACTAGGAAAATATAATCACATCATGCCCATTTTCTTGCAATATCAATATCATATTAGAACATGAAACAAAACACATGCAGGTGGAGGAGCTCCTAAAAGAATATGACAATGTCTGCACATTGAGAGTTAGAATGCCAATATCATCAGATCTTAGCAATCCAAGAAACTTCATAACAAAGATTAGTCGTTACAACAAAGTGGTAAACATACCTAATAGCATGACAGTGCTAGATGAACTCTTACCTATATCAATTGAGATGGCTAAGAGGAACTTAAAAGGGATATGGAATTTCACAAATCCAGGAGTCATAAGCCACAATGAGATATTAGAATTGTATAGGGATTACATTGATCCTTCATATAAATGGGAGAACTTTAATTTGGAGGAACAAGCAAAGGTAATTGTTGCACCAAGGAGCAACAATGAAATGGATGCTTCTAAGCTTAAAAACGAGTTTCCTGAATTATTGTCCATCAAAGATTCTGTTATCAAGTTTGTGTTTGAGCCTAACAAGAAAATTTGAGGATCTTATAGTTTTTCTTTTGAAGTTTCTCATGTGGCTTGTGTATCTAAGTTTTGTTTGGAAGGCTGGTTATATGAATTCAAACATATATATAGTTACATTTGATGTTCAATTTTGCAATTTACATAGGTACTATAATTTTGTTTTCTATTTTTATGTATTTTTACAAACATTTTGTAGTTTACAAGTTTATATGTAAGAAAAATTATGGTATTTTACCAGTTGGATTGATTCAAGGGTGAGCTGTTTGATATTTATGTTTTTGATATACTATGGATTAATGATAAAAAGTTTAAACAACTTCATAATTTTCATGTTTTTAGGAGCCTATAGGTAACAACTACTCATTATGATGAACAAAAACTATCTATAACAAGCACAAGATCAAAATTTAACAGCATTGGTAAAAAGTTCTACCTGAAAGGTTATGCTGCCACAAAATGCCTAGGAGAAATTTTCGTCCTTGTTTATGAGAAGAAATCTTCTTGTCTGTGGCTCTCCGAATGGAGCAGAAGTCATTATATGGATTTTTACGTTAAGGTGAAATTGACATGACCTAACACATTAAGGCGAGTTACGTTGACATTTGACAATGTTGCAATTCGCATCAATCGTGCACAGTTTGTACTGTTCTTCACTGATTTATAATAAAATTGCCTAAAACACGTGCAACCAATACATCTCACAAGTCTTAAATGACGTCATTTAGAATAAACTTAATGGAAAACCGGAAAACCGTTTGAACTGTGTCTATGGCACTGTCCATAAGTCTGCTCCATCGTATAACTATTATTCATAATAAATTGCATCACTGAGGGGTAAAACCTTTGGCAGTGCGAAGGTAGGAACTGAAATTCTATACACGATCCACCAAATCAGACTAATTTGACGAGGAAGGATATGCTATTTAAAACTTGTCAGCTACTTTAAAAAAATGTTTAGAATAGGAAACTTACACAAGAAATATTGACTAAAAATATTTAGAACACCACATTCTCCTGAGAATCCTGCCAAGGCCGGTCCCAAGTCCGGGTAAAGGAGAGGATTGTGTTTGGCCTCGACAGCCAATGTAAAACTTTGTCAAATCCCTATGACATGGACCACATTCTCCAGAGACTAAGGAACAAGAAAAGACACTTACTTACCCAAAAAAAAAAAATTGACTAAAATATGTTCACATTATGACATGATATTATTACAAGTGTCTAAACCCTTTGAGTCAGATAAGACCACAAATCCATTTTAAACATTTTTATGTACTAGATATATAATTGTTATCAGCATCAATAGAATAAATCACTGACATTGACACATCGAGCAAATTATTTGGATGAGGGAAAAAGAAAAAAACCTATTAGCTACTGCCTCACAACAAACCCCCCACACAAAAAGCAAAGCATGAGGAGAAAGCAAATGCTTATTGATTACTTGGAAGCAAAGGCCACCCATGTTGAAGGTCAAAATCAAATATATTGTGGGTTTACATGTATATATTTTAGTTTTAATGCCTGAAAACTGCCAAAAAAAATCATAATAATGCTATGATTGATATAATATATGAAAAAAGAATAGCAACTCAAATTTCTTTATGGCTAAGCAGGAAAAAAACTTACAAAAGAATTAAGTTTTTCCTATACCTAACTGGTCATATATCCAGCACACATGACCCAAAACTTGCTATCCCAGTATCCCTTTAAAAAAACAGTCAGTATCAAATTGATCTTGTAAAAACCACCACCTTGTGTTTTCATGTAGCAGGCTCTTCATCCATTGCTCTTCAAATATTGAGCAATCTGCTTTCTCATCTTTTCTTCAATGCACAGCTGCATCTTTATTTTCTTATGGCTTATAATTGTTGAACCATTACAGAAAGAAGCAAGTTGAAGGAAGAGACTGTACAACTAAACTGAGTCTTTTTTCAACTATCAGAGGAATATCCCCAATCTATATATGGCACCTCATGTGCCAGGCTTCAGATTTTAAGGCCAATTAATTATACAAAAGCAACTCAGAGCATTACATAAATCAGGACCCTCAAACAACAAAGAAAGCAAGGAGTGCGTGCATTATGGTCCAATAAATTATAATTCCAAGCCGCAAGACTGGCTGTCTCATTAAAGTCCGATCACAAGAAACCCTGAAAAACACGAATGTTTGCCATTTAGCAAATTGAAAGAAATATTTAAAACCAAACAACGGAGGGAAAAATAGACCTACCACAAGCCATCAATCAAGTCGGTCACTGGTCTGGTAAATCTTGGGACAATTTTGGATGCCGCGAGTGATTTGAAACCATGAACTGCAAGAAAAAGTGGGGAAACTAAAAGTTAATAAAAGGAACCAGTGTTTGAGAGCACCAGAAGCCAACACACAGATTAAGTAGTGCAAAATTACCCTTGTCATCCTCTTCGTCTTCTATCCTACTGGTACTGCCAGGGTCTTCATCAACAGCAATGGCAACATAATCGCTATTGCCCTTGCGCAAACTTCGAACTTGAGGTGTAACAAAAGTCCCCATTGTTGTCCATTCATTTATCTGTAAAATAAAATAAGAGCAAATTAATTCATTTCCTTAAAATGTCCAAATCCATCATATCCGTGTTTCTGTATAAAAAAAGAAAATATCCAATATGAAGTCTTGGAGGAGAATAGGTAACACATCATATACTTCATTTTTTTTTCTATTGTAAGATCAGGTTCGAACATGATTTATATTTAATCTGGATTGTGATATAAGAATTTTATACTAGTGCAAGACAACTGTTATATAAAATAATTGACTTCCTTACCACTGGTTCTACCTCCACAATTTCTGAGCTAGTGCCAACCTCCTTTCCAGTTTCTTCCACACCATCAAGCAAATTCAATTGTGATTCTTTCTCATGCAAGGACTTCTCAAGAGTTTCTGCTTTGTGGTTCAACTCTACCACCTTATTCCTTTCTGCTTGCAACATTTCATCCTTGCTTTCTGCATCTTCCCTTAGATTCTCCAATTCTAATATTAGAGACATCAACTTCTTATGAAGTATTTCTTTGTACTCATGAACTTGAGTATCACTCTTCACATCAGGAGGCAAATCATCCATCCCATCTCGAGATACGATTGTGTCAACCCACTTAAAGAACTCAACGATCTCATCCAGACTTCTCTGGTTGCTCAGTTGTGATGCACGAAGATCATCATTGGTGCATCTAGTAACCTCTTGCCTTAAGAAAGAAATTTCAGCATCTTTTTCTTGTAACTGGGACTGAAGCTTTTCAACCTCAGAAAGGAGATTTGCAGACAGTTGATGAAGCTCATCAAACTTGCTTACAGTTACGGAAAGCTTTTTCATAACCTTACCACGAGAAGATTCAAGGTTCTCAATCTCTAGATTCTTTTGTTGAACAGCCTTTTCAAGTTCTGCATTTTTCTTTGTCAGTTCTTCCATTTGCATCTCTTCCTCATCAAGTGCATGCATTAGCGATTCAATTTCTGCAATAAATCATTAAGTTATAGAAATATTGTAAGTTTTAGCTAATAAAAAATATATTATATACAAGTTCAATTCCTTAAAGACTTTAGGAATCATACAAAGCTCACCTTGGTCTTTGGCAGCCAGCAAACCAGTATGAGATCTCATTTTATCCTCTAATTCAGCAGCAGCAGTCCCTTGCCTATCCTGCAGCTCCTTGATTCTCTGCTCAAGTATCTTCCTTTCTGCCTCAATCACTTCCACCTGTTCTTTTAAATTATGTTCCTGTGTCCTAAGAGATTCAAGATCTTGAGAGTAACTGTTTGCAGCAGCTTCAGCATCCTTAATCTGTTTTACAAGGTCTGCACAAATCCTGTCTCTTTGAACATCCTTCTCCTGAAGCTCCCTCTGTAAATTTGTTATAGTAGCCTTCATTTCCTTTTGATTAGCATCCAAAAATTCAGTTTTTATGCTAGCAAACCCATTTGCTGCCAACACCAGTCTATCTGCCATGGTTTTAATGCATTCCTCAGATATTTCCTCATCAAATGACGGTGTTTTCAAGTTAATCCCTAGATCTGAAAATTCAACCTTCTCTCCAACCAGTTCAGCTTTTCCGGTCTCAAGTACAGTGACAGAATTGATGCATGATTCATATAGGTGGGCAATGTTCCCACGCAATGCAACAAGCTGCAGATCTCGTTTACTAACTTCTGTCTTCATCTTTTCGCATGATTCTCTTTGGGAAGTAATTTCCCTCTGAACATTTGTCATTAGTTTTGACAAAGTTTTGTCTTGCTCCTGTGCCAAACTTGAGTGCATGTGTATTCTTTCCTTAAGAGAGCTGACCTCCACCATAAACTCTTGTAGCTTATGCCGAAATAGATGAAAACTGTCAATAATGGTATTATCATTGTAGTGGTCAATGGTGCCGAATTCTGACCAAGATTCTGCATACACAGAGCTCTTCTGAAGAAAAATCGCTAGTATTAGAAAGAAAAATAAGTCATATAACACAGATAATATCAAGGTATATAATTACGCCCCACATGAAAATTAATACAGTGAAGACAAACTAGAAGCCACAATATTAAAGGAATAAAATTTGGCAATATCAACTTAAAATATTGAGAGAGAGAGAGAGAGAGGAGAGAGAGAGAGAGAGAGAGAGAGAGAGAGATTTGTATACTGGAAGTTTGCAAATGCAGAAGCAACATTCCCTACTATAAATATGTTCCACCTACAATTACAGAGTTAAATGTCGAGAAAATAATGTACTTATAATAAAAAACATATTTCATATTGTTAACAAAGTTAAGGAAAAAAAATCAAAAAAGGACGAGTTACCAATATGCAAGCCCAAAATTAAAAAACCAACCAAACCAATTCTTCAGCAACAACTATCTCCATTGCTCAATTTGTTCTATGTTTGAAAAGTTAGCATTCATTTACAAAAACATTAATGGAAAGAAAAGGTTGCATATTACAATAAGGTTGAGGAAAAAGAAACTATAACAAAACACAATGATGATTTCGAGAATTAGTAAACTGTTCAATCCTCTGCATATCAGATGAGAAAACTCCCTTGAAATGCCATTTATAGAACATCAAACAAGGGACAAGGAGACAGCCTCATCCAATACATAAACACAAAAGAACAACCTTGAAATTGATGAATTCAGCTAGAAGCCTAGAATCGGATATATCATATATGATTATTCAAATAGCACATAATGTATTCTCTTTCTGAAGTTCCTCCAAGGTGTGATGAGATAAAACCTCAACTGCTCAAGCTATGTGCATATGGTCATGAAAAATTATCTCATCCAAATTCTTAATGGGAAAATGAAGACTTCTTTGTCCAACTTCCTTTCAAGCTCAATGCATATATATCAATCTAACCAAAGCTACTCATCCCACTCCAAAAAACAAAATAGTATAAGAAATTAAACTAACGAATCATTGTCAAATATCAGCTGACTGCAGACTATGTTCTATTATTGATTCTCATAATATACCGTATGAATGACAGTTGATGCAGAATATAAAAAATAACAAAACTGAGTGCAACATATCATTGTAAGCAACTGGTAGATATGTGATAATATATATTACCTTATTATCTGATGACTTGCGTAAGATACCATCATGTTCTTCGCTGAAAGATGAACCCATCACATTTGAAGTATTGTTTCCTTTCATACACGACTCAAGACCAGCTTCCACATTCCGAAAAGACTCCAAATCTGTGAAAAAAACCTTAGCCAGTAAATTCTGAATCTCACCAAAGCCTTTCCAGACTTGGATCATGCTAGATTTTAATTCCACGAGCTCATAAAAATGGCTCTTTTTTTCTTCCTCATGCGATGTAGATAACTTTTCAAGATGTGAAAGAGCTTCCAGTTTGGCAGCCTCCGCTGAATCCCTTTCTCTTCTGAGATCCACAAGTTCATCAGCCACCTTAGCAAGCTCCTCCTGAAAACTATCATTCCTTTCTTGAACCTCATTCAACTCTGCCAACAAGAGCTCTGATGCTCTTTTAGATTTCCTGGTTTCTTGTTCTAAAGAAGCCACCGAATTATGCAGATCAGAGCACAGCTTTCCGACCCATTCCACCTTCTTCACCGGATCACTTACATGGCCTTCACCGCCAACATCAATCTCACCTAACTTGTTCAAAATCAGTTTCAAGGAATATTCTTTCTCCTGCAAATGGTGTTCATTTTCTTCCAAACGATGCTTCAGAAGAGAACTCTCATATTCAAGAGCTTCTAATCTATCTGGGTAGGTTGACAACTGACTCAACTTCTGTTCATGCTCTGCAATAGTGTGTTCCCGTTTGTTAATCTCAGATTTCAAGTGCTCCATCTCAACACTCATCTCTCCAATGGTTTGTTTTAGACTGTCTCTTTGTTGCACCAGCGACTTCCCTTTCCTGACAGCAATATTTAATTTCTCTCTAGCAGAAGCTGATTTCTGCTCTTCCTGATTAAGAAGCTCTTGCAACTCCTCAGTTCTTTTACTCAGAGCTTCAACTTCACCGGAAAGTGATATTTGCTTTTCCAAAGTTCTCTCTCCCTCCTCTTTCAACTGCTCCAACTCGCTTAAAGCTGCCTCCAGATCTTTCTTGTATCTGTCAATATCTGCTTGTTCCTTATGAAGAGTAGGATCGTCTTTTTGTGAATGAAGTCCATCAAGTACAACATCAGACATGGGTTTTATTGATAAAAGACTAGCATGATTTTCTATAAGCTTTCTCAGCAACTCTTCCAAAGAATCAATATTTGCACCATCAGAAACCCGGTATTCTGTTTCAGATTCTGACAAGGCATCACCAACTAAGTCTCGTAATTGTGTTATCTTGCCATCAATGGTGAAAATCTGTTCTTCAATTTCAGCTTTCCGCTTCAATTGATCCTTCAAAGTAGCATGATTTTCAATAAGCTTTCTCAGCAATTCTTCCAAAGAATCAATATTTGCACCATCAGAAACCCGATATTCTGTTACAGATTCTGACAAGGCATCACCAACTATGTCTCGTAATTTTTTTAGCTTGCCATCAATGGTGAAAATTTGTTCTTCAATTTCAGTTTTCTGCTCCAATTGATCCTTCAAACTAGTTACTTCATTGTGCAGATTTTCATTCTCAAGTTCAGTTCCCCTTGTCTGCACTGATAGTTTCTCACATTCATGTCTCAGAGCCTCTAATTTTTCAGAAAGGTGCTCTCTCTCAGATGTGCGAGCTCTAAGGTCTTCATGAAGAGCGGACAGTCTCCTCTGAGACTCTTCCAGATCAGCATTTAGCAACCCACAATAGCTTTCATATCTTTCAAGCTTCAGCTGCAGAGAATCTACATGATGATTAGCCTCGGCAAGTGCTCTCCCCACCCATTCGATCCTATCGTCCATCTCCATAGACCGCAAATGTGAAGGCATATCAATCTTGTTCACAAGCTCCTCCCATCTCTGAACTAAGCTGTTTCTTTCCATCAATGACTGCTCCAGCATTTCATTTTGTTCAGCCAGCCTATAATATTTACTCTGCAACTCCTCAAAGTTTTTTAGAAAATCACCCTCTGAATCTGGTTGTTGCTGACTATCATCTTTCCAGGTATCTGTGACAGCCAAACCAGCATCAGAGTATGAACGCCCTCCTGCATCATCCCCTGAATCTGGTTGTAGCTGACTATCATCTTTCCAAGAATCTGTTACAGCATTACCAGCATCAGAGTATGATCGTTCTCCTGCAGAATCCTTCTGCTCCCAATCATTCATGGGCAATGAGTTGCCAACAACTGACCTAACCAACCAATCAACCTTTTCAATTATGTCACTCGAATGAAACTGCTCAGGCAGATCTAGGTCTTCCAAAACCTCTTCTATCCTCTGAAGCATTGAATCTTTGAGGAGAAATGACTCTCTCAAGGCATTAGCCGAATTACGGATATATGAAAGTTCAGATTCCAGAGCTTCCACACGTTCACCAGCTTCTGAATAGGTCTTAAGTTTTGTTTCAAGCTCATAAAGTCTTGTATCTTGCAACTTCAACTCTTGCAAGCATCTCTCCAATTCAGTAGATGTCTCAGCTAGGGACTGCTTGAGGCCATCCCGCTGTACAACCAACCCTTTTCCCTTGGCAACAGCTATGCCAAGCTTCTCCCGGATGGAGGATACTCGTTGTTCTGAATGGTCGAGTTCATTTGTTTTCTCACGCAATTCAGAACGGGCAGCAGAAAGAGCTTCCTCAGCTTGATGTAAGCTTTCCTTTAGAACAAATATTTCATTTTCATTCTCAAGATGCAGCGTGTCTAGGTAATGCATCTTTTCTTTCAGTTCATCCAATTCCATCTCCATAGATCCAAAGTCTTCTTTAGTGGTGTGATTCTGGATTTCAGCCTCTTTGGTTTTCTGTACAAGACTAGACACTAATGAATCCAAGTACAAAAGGGGTGATGTGTTTATTTCAATATTGGGAGTTTCCACATTCAGCGCACCTGCGACGTTGTTAATTAGCTTCCCAACAGAATCTAAACCAAGACACTTCATCTTCAATTCTTCCAATTCTGTTTCCTTGCGCACCAATTCTGACTTCATCTTCTTGGTAACAGACTCCAGTTCCAGCTTTTCAATCAACATATCCCCCAAATGCTTCATGATGGTCTCATAGCTGCTAAAATTTAGCAGATCAGGCAGTGCCTCACTTTGCTCATCTATCTTCTTATCTTCATCCAAAGACAAACCACTACTAGGCATAAGTTTCCTCAGGTCACTGTACATCTTGTGCAATACATCGATAGCCATTTCATTCTTCCCAAGCAGATGATCGCATTTTGAGGTCATTTCTTTATATGACAAGGACATTATTTCATGATCTGCGTTAGTAGCTTCAAGTTTCTTCTGCAGATCAAAAATCATTTCACTGGCAGCACTAACAGAATCTTCTAACAAATGCCTGATATCAAAGCCATCACGGGTGTCATAAGAGACCGTTGTATTTGAAGTTTCCCCAACTAATTTATTCAGCTTTGCAACTAACTCAACAATATCAGAAATAGTAGTATTCCAGCCTTGCTCAAGTAGCATTGCCCTCTCTGTCACTTCCTTCTGCAAATTTTCCAGTTGACTGCCAATAACAGAAGACATCTCATTCGAACTTTGTTTCACATCATTCATTTCAGCATGCAATTCAATAATTTTTGAATGACAAAATCCAAGCTTTTCATAGAGTTCATTATTTTTGGCTTCACAGATTTCCTCAAGTTGACATTTCTTTTCTTGAATGTCACCCAGAAGTTGCTTTAGTTCGATGTTAGATGCTCCCAAATCTGAACAATGCTGCTGCAATCCTTCAAACCGGTGCTCGAGATCACTGTACTTTGCATCCCCGATTTTCCTACCATCTTGTTCCCCCTTGAACAATGCAGCTGCACTCTGAACATCCAGCTTCCACTTTGAAAGCAATTTTCTCAAATTTCCCACTTGCTCTTCTAACATAATAAATGACTTTGATTGTGACTGAACATCAGTAGATTGACTTATCTCTGCCTCATGCTCATCTACTTTTGTTTCAAAAGCCTGTATCAACTTTGATACTGCAGGTGAAGAAACCTTCTCGCCAGTACCGTCAGAGATTACTGATTGACAACGCAACTCATCAATTGCCTTTTCAAGCTTCACCAAAACATTCTCCACCCCATTCAAACCAGTCCTCAACGAAACAAACTCAAGAGAATCATTGAAAATTTCTTGTTCAGGTGTAGTTTCAAATGGTCCCCCTGCTGCACCTTCATCTATCCCCTGATCCATCTGCCGAGAATCTTCAGTGACTTCATTTTCAAGGCCCTTACTTCGGTCATATCCATCATGTGCTTGTGTCCCAAGGTCCCTAGGTTGAGATGGTTGTTGACTCTGTTTGTTTCCAATTTCTTCTATTTTAGCTTTGTGCTCATCCAAAGTGCTATTGAGTAATACATTTTCATTGGAGAGTTGTTCCAAGTGCATTGTGGCTTCTTTAAGGTCACCTTCAAACTTTGTGCGTTCTCCCTTTTCTATGGATAATTGTTCTTGTAGGGAAACAATCTGAGAAGAGAGCCTTTGATTCTCAAGAACAACAGACTGATTCTCATCTTCCAGATTTTTATTCTTATCAACTGACAATGAAAGGTTCTCATTTAAGTTGGAATTTTCAGCCTGCAGACTTGCTACCAAATCTTTATTTTCAACCAAATCTAATGACAGCCTATCAATCTCATGCAAGAGATGCTCGATTTCTGCTTTGATCTTATTGCTCTCTTCAGTCACCAAAGAGATCCTGTCAATTAAATTGGAATTTTCGACTTCTACTCCTTCCATTGAACTCTTTAAGGAAGATAATTCAGTTGCCAGCTTCTTACTTTCACACAGGTAAAATTCCTTCTCCTCCTCAAGTTTATTTTTCTCAGCAACCACCAAATCAAGAGTTTCACTCACGCCCTTCTTTTCATCCTGTAAACTTGAAATCAAACTTCTGCAGTCAGCCAGCTCTGTTGACAGATCTGATGAATCTTTCTGAGACATTTCAAAACTAATCTGCAGCTCAACTACTCTGGCAGAAAGAGCTTCAACCCCTGCCATGGCAGTATCAAATTGGTTTTGTAATTCTACACTCTTGCTAGAATTATTCTGTAGTTCTACGCGACAGTTAGCAAGTTCTTCACTAAGGCGTCGATTGTTCTCATTAACTTCATTGTGTGAAACATGGAGCTGAGATAGTTCACCGATCAACTGGTCACGGTGATAATCAGATTCCGATTGGAGCTCCAGTTGTTCAACTAGCTGCCTATTGAATATATTTTGCATCATATTAGCAAGAAACAATTCTTCTTTCAGTCTCTGAAATGCTTCTGAAAAGTCATGATCTGGTAAAACGGAACTACTGGTTAAAGGATCTGCATCAGAAACTGTTCCTCTTGCCTTGAGCAGAAACTGGTACTCTTCTTCATTAAGGCCTCTTATAAATTCAGCTAGCTGCGATAGATCAACTGAGCGGGCATCAGAAATAGGAGAGAGATCCAACGATTTGGTCGAATCTCTTATGGACAACTCGTGAGTGGGATCATCAACTGCAGATCCAACAAGAGATGAGAATAATTCAACTGGCATGTCTAGTGGTTCTGCTTCATGAGATGCCTCCTCGGTTATAGCATTCTGCAAAGCAATTCCTGGAAGAGATTGATCACTCCCACCAGCTTCAAACAATGGAATCTCCTTTTGATCATCTATAATTGCATCAGTGCTTTGAAAAGATTCTGTCATACCCAAATCATCAGCTTCCTGCATTGCCCCTAACCAGCAATAAATGAGAATATAAATTATAAATCAAATCAACATATCAGTTTTCCCAGACTGCCCAACTAATACCCTTATATTTAAACATAAAACTATGCAATTAAATTAAAGCGACAGGGAGAGAGAGCACAACCTAAATCTGTTACCTGATCTTCCCTCGTTTGCACCACAAGTGTATTGGGAATATCCTCAGATAAAGGCAATGATTTTTCCCTTTTCTCACTCTCTTTTTCATCTATAACAGACTCGCCCAATGCAGTTGTAATAGAAGAATATGGGGCCATAATGGCAACAGGTTCAGATGCATGATCTTGTGTTGTTCCCCCTTCCCTATTTGAAGTGTTCAAAGACACATCTTTAGCCACATCAGAGCTAACATTATGACAGCTTCCCCCTTGATCTTGGGATGACAATTCCAAATCGTTCTCATAGACTCCTTGACTCTTGAGTTCTAACTTAGCATTAGAATCCAATTCAGTTTCGTGGCCTGTATCATACGTCACAGCCACTGACGATGAATCAAAAGACGGATCAACATTGTCAGGAGCCGACGAGCTTGTCAAAGACGCATCTTTTGCCACATTAGCATCAACATTCTGAGAACTCCCTCCTCGATCTTGAGCATATGATTCAGAATCCTTCTCATGGACCCCACCACCCTGAAGTGCCAACTTAGTAGTAGAATCCAAATCAGTTTTTCCACCTGTATCATATGTCATGGCCACTGAAGAAGAATCAACAGATGGATTAACATTTTCAGCATTTGCTGAGCTTGCCAAAGACTGTGATTCTATTGATTCAGTGATAACCACATTAGGGTCACTGTTGGTTTCAAAGTTTCCATCAGTAACCTGAGATGATCCTGTAGAGGTAACACTAGCAGAATCGGCATCAGACTCAGATAGCTGATGTTTGGAAGATTTTTTTGATGATTTCCCGCGGCTACTACCACCTTTATCACCTTTATTCTCCCTCTTCTGACGATATTGTTGGAGCTGACAATAAAGAATCAAAATTAATAACTGCAACCATTCAACTATATCACTCTATATGTGCTGAAGCAGACTAGTAAGAGGAATCGTATAGGAAGAGAAAAATAAACTCATATTTTCTAATCCTTTAAAAATGAAAATGAACAGCTGAATAACTACAAGGTTCGGCATGCCACACTATTTTCTTAGGTGAATTTGGATAAACTTCACAAAAACTTACGATGATAAAATATTATAATAATAACTAGGAATTTTTAAAGCAATAGCTTCTCATATAAGTTGAAATTAGCTTCTCAATCTCATTTTTTTCCAGAAGCTCTCTGATTCAACTTATCCATAAACACCTATAAGTATAAGCTTGTAAAGAATTTTTCACTAATAGAATAACCTTAAACTTATTTTAATAGAAAATCTCTCACAAGATAAAGGCTAATCCAAGCTGAACCTTGGATCCTCTACAAAATTTTGGCAAACTTTAGAGTAGAAAGTGCATATTACATCATTACACCTCACAACAAATCAAAGAGATAGACTGTCAGAAATAGTTTTTCTTATACATTTTATAAAATTCTAAACCTTATCATATCCTCATTAAGCACTATCATCTAACCTGCACCATTACTTCTCAGTATCCACAAATTCTTCTTAGTTGTATTATTTACTAAATTACTAAATCCCATACAACAACTATCTAACCCTACTTGCCAACGGAGGTTGGTCTAGGTGGCAAGGAGTTGGATCATAACCCGCATGGTTGTGTTTTCAACTCTAGCTACCAGTGTTAGGACTTTGCTGGTGGGAAATCTGTAAGTACATTTGTCAGCACTCTTTCAGACCGAGGCTTGCCTTGGCCTTGATGAGCCCCCAGGACCCAACTCACCTAAACTTTATAACTAACAAAACTATCTAACCCTAATTGGAACCAAAATCGGAGAATAACATACGAGATTAGTGTTTTCAAAGATGGCAGGAAATAACAGAATGTTCAAATTCCGCTATGCAACAATGATTTAGCATTGCAATAGTTGCTATTTGAGAAGACTTATAGTAAATATTGTAAAGCCGGAATAATAACAGTTTGTTCGAATTATAGCCGGTATTCAACAACAGTTTCAGAGCTAATTATCCTCAAAACACACAAACAACGAAGAAAATGAAATTGAAAATAGAGTTAGGTACCTTTTTTTTGCCAGCTGCGAGTAGATCGGTACGGCTCTTACTTTTGTCCATTTTCCGATCCACTCCGTTTTTGCTACCCACAGTAACTATCCTGTAATCACACACACACACACACACACACACACTATTCTAATACTGCTGCTTCGTAACCATAATCATTCAGATCCTCTTTTTCTTCATATCCTACACCACCGAATCAAATCAATTTTCAATACAAATTATTACAATCACCATAGCAATGTATTCAAAAATTCATTTCTAATATAATAACCGTCTGATTTGAATTGAAAAAAGAGAAATCGAGAAATGAAAAATTGAATGTGAAGAAGTGATGAACCTTGATTGAGGTGTGAAACGACGTCGTGGGGGGTTTCATTCGCGGCGAGAACGTGGTGGTTCAACGATTCGTCGTTTTTTTTTTTTGGTAGCAGAGCGAGCGTGTTTGAGATCTAAACGAAACGTATACACACGCACGAACGAACGCGAGCGTTATTTTCTCTTCTCTTTCGTTTCACTGACTAATAATCCAAGCAACAACAGAGAACTCACAAGACAGAACGTGACTCTTGTTTTGATAGAAATTTTTTTTTTATCATCATATACTAATTTGTTTATTACCCTTCATAAAATATTTTTTTATTCATTAACCTCTGGTTGTTGAAAAAGGTTTATGAAATTCTAAGTTTAGAAAGAGCGAAATAAAATTTGATCAATGAGGTGAATATATGTTAAATTTTGATATATATTCAATCCTTTAATTATTTATTTTTCACCGCTAATCAAAATATATAAGAATTCGAAAGTTTAAACCATTTGTTGGGGTTCTAGCTCTATCGTAACCATCATATGTATAAAAAATATTTTAAACAAATTTTCTCTCAAATATTTTAAAGAGTGAGCTCGTCAAAGAAGAAGTCTGTCATAGACGGTGATTTATTAGTGAATATTGTTAAACACCTTTTTTCAATGTCGTAAGTGGTTTAATTGGTGAGAAGAAAAAACAAATAAGGTATATGAACGGTTTTTGTTTTAATGAACCTTGAACACAAATATAACCACTAATTATAAATAAAATTGCATTTTCAATATATTTTTTGTTTTGTAATAACTAACGTAAAGATGAGTACTAACATCTCCGTCTATCTGCTTTTATTCAAAAGCAAAGATAAAATGGTAAAAAAAAAAAAAAAACTATGGGAGAAATTTGAAGAAAACACATACAATATTTTGGTCAAAATAAGGTTTTTCATATTGTTCAATATTGTTCTTATTATTGTGGGTTGTTCCTCCTATTATTGTGGATTGTTCATATTTTTAATGAGATTTAACTATTGCTTAAATAATAATTTAAATAAAAATGATGAAATAATTTAAATGAATGAGTAAAACTGAAGAAAAAAATACAACCTAAAATTGTGTTTTTCGTTTATATATTGGTATAGATTATCACAGTTGCATTTAAAATAAATGGAAATCAATCCATGTTTGTAAAAAAAAGGGAAAATATCAATCTTCGAAATTGATATTTGTGTCTTAATCATTTTTTAAATCATTTGCTAACAAAAAAACCTAAGACTAAACTACATATTAAGTCTCTTAAGAGTGTGTTTGGATGAGGTAATTGATAAATTTTGAAGAATTTAGAATTCTAGGCAATTTAAATGATTCAATTAAATTGACTTCATTTCTAAATATTCTTGTTTGGATGGAGTAATCAAAAATTTCATTATCATTTTTGGGCAACTATTATAAATTTTATTTTTTTGGGCCAAATTTGAAAATTGAAATTAGGGTTGTACATTTCAAAAAATTTGAGGGGTCAATTTATAATTTTGAATAAGTTGAGGGGTAAATTTGTAATTTCCAAAAAATATTAGGGGTCAAATTGCAATTTTTTGTAAATTTATTGGGGTCAATTTGAAAAATTTGGAAAATTTGAGGACCAAAATGCAAAATTTGAAAATTATAAGAATGAAGAAATTGAAATTCTTAACTTTTAGGTGTCATTTGAAATTTTCTAAATTTAACTTGAACAAAATACTTCATAAATTTCCATCATTTTGAAAATTCTCCATATTATTATTCAAACAATGAAATTCATCTAAAAGTATTTAAATTCCTTTAAAACATTACATTACCTCAAAAAAATTCCCCATCCAAACACACTCTAAGTCTTTAACCATTTATGAAGTTTGATATTGGTCTCGTAATTAATTTTATTTACGATTTGGTCCTTTAATTCACCAAAACGTAGAGAAAATTAATTATGAGATTAATCTGAAACATCATAAATAATTAAGAGATTACTTAAGAAAAAAAATAGTTAGGTATTGGATATGTAACTCTCACTCGACCAATTATTTATGACTAAATTGAAAAGGAGGTGAATTTCGCGCGGTCGTGGGGTCATAGCTCTTGTTGTATGTATAAGACTTAACTTTGAAGCGAAGCAGTTCGTAGTTGTGTAGTAGGTATCTGGATCTTAGAGCTTTCATCACCATGTTTCCAATGTCCCATCCATGTCTTAATTTAAGCAAGTTGTCAAGTGAGTAGACTGCTAACTTAACCATGAAATTAATAAAGCATCACTCCCATCAAGATTAAATATCTACGTCTATATAGTATTTTAGAGGGTAACCTCAATTTGGTATTCCAAAATTAATGTATTATGGGTAAGAAAAAG
This sequence comes from Medicago ruthenica, assembly GCA_018208015.1. NCBI lineage: Eukaryota > Viridiplantae > Streptophyta > Magnoliopsida > Fabales > Fabaceae > Medicago > Medicago ruthenica. The sequence continues at coordinate 117,736,482 of CM031371.1, read as the reverse complement.
TGTCATCGTGAATATACATAACAATTAGTTTTCTGTTATGGCACAATAATGACACTATTCACACAAATAGAGTTCACGTACCCTCAAATTCTAAATAAATTTACATATGAACGCGAACTCAATTCACATAGCTCTACGCGAACTCAATTCACGTTAATAATATATAATAGTTTTTGTGTACGTGAATTTAACTATCACAATATACTAACACTTCAGTTTACATGAGTATGCTAAAAGAAATGTGTGTGCGAAGTCATAACACTTTCATTCACTTTCTATTGTCACACCACAGTCTCAACCACTGCGGCCACCTACACCTTAACTTTATCACAAATTCTCACTACAAATAAGACCCTTGAACCATCAAACAAACCATTTGTTAAAGGGTTACGATTCGAAAAAATTGATACAAGAACTAATTATATGAGTGGGAAGTATGGATTTAAAATCAAAAATCAAAGGAAGAGAGATACTTGTGAAGAGGAAAATGAAAGGAAGGGAGGGACAAGGACATAGGAATATGGGAGGAAAGGAATAAACAAGAGGAGATGAATATGAAACAAAGGTAGAAAAGAGTAATGGTTGAAATTTTGAAAAGAGATTACCGGCATTTTTGACAATTTAAGATGTAACTATAATAAATATACGATTATTTTCTCACTCTATTACCTTTTCACACACCCTATTTTTTTTTTTATAAAAGTGTTCATAGAGTTTCAGATTATATAACTCAAACACAGTTTAGATGTGTTCAGATTTATATAATCCAAAATGTGCTTATACATAAACAACAATCAGAATCTCTCTCATTTCAACAGTTGCGAATTTCGCTTTTCTTTAAAAAAAACAAAGTAAAAAAAATGATAAATTATCCACAAAAAAATATAAAAATACCATAGAAAAATTCTAAAAATCAAATAAAACTAATGCAAATTTTTTAAGATTTTTCTAAGAATATGAAAAAAGTAAAAATAATTAAAAATTAGTCTAAACGATGGAATTTTGGATTTTGAGGGGCGGAGTCCCATAAGAAGTTTCTCTAAGGGAGTCTTAATCCTTGATTTTTTCTGATTTTCTGGGGAATTTTCGGAGCAATCTGATCAACTAGCCCAAAAACCAGATTTTTTACTAAGAACAACTAACAATGACCTAAAACAAAAGGATGAGAGTTATGAAAATTAATATGGTTATCCATGTTACAAACATACTCAAATTTTATGTTGATACAGTTTGAAATATATAATCCGAATGTTTTTTCCCTGAATAGGGGTGTTTGTGGGGTGTTTGGATTCTATAATCCGAGAAAAACAATGAACACGCCCTATTTTCGAGGTTTTCGGATTATAAAATCTGAATTGTTGAAAAACTTATTTTTCCACCCCCATAACAAAGGAAAAACTCAATTTGGATTATACAATACGAAAATCACATGAACATTTACGTAAAAAAATAGAGCGCGCGAGAAATGGGTATGATGAAAAAAGTAATAGTCTAAATCTAATACGTGTCTTTGCTCTTGAGACTTCAGAGCCACTTGTGTTTTTTATTAAATTGTGTTTTTAAAGCTTTGTCTCAAAGCCTAAAGCAAAGGAATGTGTCATTAATTTTACAAGATATTGCTCTCATCTATTCACTTTTGCATATCTACTAGTACTTCTACCCATGCGATGCACAGACAAATTATGGATTGAGAAAAGAGGTTATTACTAAAATGTGTTTAATTTACAAAATATTGTAACAACCTCATCTATGTTACCCGAACTTTATCTTTATCATTTGATTTACTCCACCAATTCCTTTAGTAAGAGGTATGATCATTACTCCCTCCCGCTCATATTAGATGTCACATTTAAGTTGTGTTGGATTCTTAAAAAAAATAATTAGTTAAGTTGATTTTAACGATAAAATTATTATCATTTAGTAAAACACTCTATTAATTATAATTAGTGGATACCACTAACCTTATATATTTACTAAAATTGTTAAGATGATGATGTCAAAAGAGATGAAAATATTACTAAATTTATCTTATTCACTATTGATGTATACTTCCATTATTAAGTACTATTTAAAATTTAAATATACTTTTACCGAAGCACTTCAAGATTAACGTATAAAATTTTAAACTATATTATCAAAATAAAATTAACAATTTTTTCAAACAGCTTGAGTTCATGTTACCCCAATCAAACCACGATGCCCTCTAGGGTGCGCAAGTACATCATGTTGCCTACGCGCAAGTAACTTTTTTACCAATAGATCAAAGTGTGGCACACATTATTATAGTATACCACTCACACCATATTATTTTTCTCTCTCTCTCTCTCTCTCACTCTAGCTGACCTCCTTCGGTCACAAACAATTTTGAGAAGCAACAAAGAAATTAAAGAATTAGAATCCAAAACTCAACGACATCATTTTCAAGAACAATTCAACTCCAATCAAAAACACAACCCATGATTAATAAAAGTATAAGATATACTAGTTTTTGAAGGCAAACCACCCATAAAACAATAAAAGTTTCATATCTAGATCTCATCAACGCGTTTGTCGTTCCCATCACCGCTTTGATTGGTGTCGTAGCCGAGATTGCCGAGGTTGTCTTTTTTAGTTGGAAAAAGAAAATAAAATAATGGCTTCAGTTTGTATAACAATTAGATCCTTGATAAAAAGTCTCATTTAAATATGCTAAATAATTAAATTGGATTAAAGAATCATCAAAATTATAGGTATTGGAAAAATCCTTCTCGGTCAATTTGAGGTTCTGCAGAAAGGCTCTGGTTTCAACGGTTTCACCACAATTTCACATTCCTTTTAACTAATTAATTAATTAATTAATTAATTATTGTGTGTGTAGAGTTCTATATGGATTAATCACCCAAAAAGAATCGATATTTGGGTTTGTCTTAGAGTTCAAATTATAATTTTACTTACAATTATTTGGAATGAAAATGTCACTGGTTGTGTAGCTGGATTGGAAGGGGAAAGTTTGAGCTTTAAAAAATTGAACCAAAGAGTGTGTTTTTTGGACATCGTAATAGGTTTCAACTTGAATTGTAGTCCCCTTGATGCTGCTGGTGGGTTGCGAGGATATGGAGGAAGAGAAAGAGAAAGTGGTGAAAAATGGATTATTATTTTTTAATAAGAAATAATAGTGAAAATGGGATAGGGTACAAACATGTCTAGTGTAAGCTTTGACAAAACTTTACTAATGTACCGTGCGCGATATTATTCACTTGTGCATGCTAGCATGAGCCTCAAGGCACTTCGTGTTTGGTGAGTTAATAATGTTCAATGAGTTAATAGTTCGGTGACCATGTAACCCACCACACATTCGCTGATAAAGACATGCCCATCTTTATTAAATCAATGATTATGATGGTAAAAAAACAAATTCGAAAAGTTCACATGATAATTTAAATTTGAAACGTTAACATGGTGTATACGTTTAGTCCATTGAATAGATAATCAATTCAAACTTCAATGTTGATACATTTCAAAACACTTCAAAATTTAGGAAAAATGTGTTGAAGATAACACTTGTTCTATGATTGTGAACACTCTCAATAAACATAAATGAAGCATCATTGCTTTCTACTGAAAAAAAAAAACTCAACAAAACTCAAATTTTGGAAACCAAGTTGATAAACATATTTTTTTTCCTAAAGGTATAATTAAGAGCATATGAACCAAAAATAGTGGCAGTACATATACCAACAAAAGCTAGAATTTACTCGCAATTCATGGAACTTGGAACTTTAAGCAATATGCATAATCAATTATCCACCACAACACATGCTTAGTTGTCATTTGTATCTCCATATTTAACATGCTATATACACAACAACTGTTTTTGGGGAGATAAAAATTTTACATAAAAAAAAAGCAGTGGTTGAAATGGGAGTCAATCTTTACAAAAAAAAATGCATATTTTTATTCAAAAAATTCACATATTTATATCTATTTGCCATTAAAAAAGAGCCTGCATTAAAAGAAACTGTTCAAAGAATAATCATACTTTCCCATAAGCTTGTTGGTATAACCATATGAATCTAAAACTGAGAAGTAGAGTATCATCCAAGGTCTAAAGAGAAAGCAATCAAAATGTAAAACAATAGAGATGGTAAGAGCACAATACGTAAGTTATTGGAATTGGAATATCTTTGACCCATAAAAGCACAATCAAATTAATAACCGTAAAAATTACAACAATAATAATAATAATAATAATAATAATAATAATAATAATAATAATAATAATAATAATAATAATAATATAAAAGTAAATGGAAGTGGTTTAGGCGGACTAATTGGGGCTTTTGGGAGGAAATCATGGTAGCAAATTATTGTCTCTTAATATATTAAGGATTATAAACTCGTTTGATAAACAAACAAAAAAGTGTATATTTGATTGTGACTAAGTTCATTCTTAAAATTTGAATCGGATCTAATCTAATCAAACAGACCCTCTCCCTTTCATGTCCATAGTCGCTCATCGGGAATGTGACTTGGGTGATCTAATCAAGAATAATCCAATTAATTTAGAATAACTTTGTTTTCATCTTAAAATTTGAGTTTGGTGTAACATAAACAAGGTGCTGTTTTTTTGCTCTTTTCCTTTTTACTACAATTAAGATGACAAATTCATTCATATAACTACGAGATTTCAAATTTAAACTATAAAATTATCCAACCATATATATCAACATTTTTAGCTGGTAAAATAAGTATATGTGCGACCTATGTGGCAGTCTTCTACTGCCATGATTACACTACAACCATTTAGTAATATTTAGTAGGGAATTCTCATCCTTTCACAAATCTGAAATTACCGGTATTCACAAACATAAGAGTTCCTACTAAATGTAATATTTTTCTGCTCATAACTATGTTTATTGAGCTTACAACATAACAACAATGTGATGAACTTTTATTTCATACCGTGAACCCAAACCCGTATCGCGTACCGACACGAATTGCGAATTATGTAATGACAAATGATTTTGTTTTTCTCGGAGGAAATTGTAAAGGTTTCATTGAAAGAGCAACATGTATAAATATATGTTTCAAGAAAGGTTGCCTACATTGGACTTTGTTAATGGATCACGCAACAAAGTAAAAAACTTCTAGCTCAACGTGGAACACCACGTAACCTTTGATCTGACGAGAGAAAATTTACAATTACATATGTAAATAGTCGAGCCTGAGTGCTTGACTAATTGTCGTAGGTCATTTTTTTTATAATGATTACTATAGGTGATTTTGTTTCACTAGTATTATTGGAATTTGCCAATAAATACTTATATCGTACATTTCATTGACATACAATCAATAAAATTAAAGTTATTTATGCATATTTATCCCTTTACTTTGTCTTTATCTTCATTTTTATGCATTTATGAGTCAAGTAGCAAAAAACCCCTCCAAAAACATTGTAGTTAACGTTCTTTGGAGTAGTTAAAGAATTCATGAATAGGGGACGGAGCTCCTCCCTCAATGAGTCAACGTAATCACTTAAAGAAAGAACATCATATTTGAGAGTTATCAGCCGATACATCAGTTAAATTTATCGTTCGACAACAAGTTTTATCAGAATTGAATTTATGTTATTTTCAGGGGAATATATGTTGTTTTTTTTAATGTATTTTACCAATTTTAATAAGGAATACTTTTTTTTATTTAACACGGAAATATCAGTGTCAAACAAAAATAATGTTTTTTGGCCAATTTGACAGCTGATTTTTAAAGACCCCTGAGTGGCTATTCGAAGTCATTTAACAGCGTTCGTTCCTGTTTTTTCAGACCAAAAAACTTTCGTTGGTTTTTTCTTTAAAAAACAACCTTTCTTACGATAAAAAAAAATTGTAAGATGCTTTATTCATTCGAGTATTCACCAGTTGATTTTCATAGCAGAAAAACACCAAAATAGACGTGGAATCTTTGTCATGGAGTTGCACTTGCAAAAGGACCAATACTCATTTCCCTAATGCACATCACATTAGTTTATCAAATACTCAATTAAGAATCATTTAGGTAAAGTTCTTATAACAATATTTTATTGGTTTATGTTGACGGTGGACAAACGACTTATACGCAATGGAATATCCATGAATTAGCCAATTAATTAAACATTTTAAAATCACAAATAAGTTAGACTTTGTGCATCATATTCTGATTTGATCTTAAAGAATCTTGAAAACATATTCTGAGCACTCGGAAATCGTAGTCGTAGTATTAAAAATAAGGGGTCCTATTAATTAAACAGTTGAGAGCATACGACAAATGATTCTATTGGCCAAATTATACGCGAACAGGAATCATGTCCCATTGCTAAAAAAATAGAATAAAATCCTCAGTTTATGTCCTTAATTTGTAATATTGTTTATGTTATGAATTAAGGATTTCTTTTTTTTTTTTGTCAAAAAAAAAATGTACCAAGTTTTTACTATGATTATCGTTAATTTATTTCAGTCGAAAGACTTGTTGAACACATAAGGTGAATTCTCTTCTTACTACTGAATTCGTTCACATACTCAAGATACTAAACAAATATTTAATTAAAGGTTGTAGTCATTTTGGCTAGTTTAACTAAGAGTCTAAGATGAAGGTGACTTACACAATAAACTATGTATGTATGTGTGTGTGTATATATATATATATATATATATATATATATATATATATATATATATATTGAAATAACAAAATTTTGATCATCAAATAATTTTATTAGTCGGCAAGTTTTCAAATGACAAATGTTAATAAGTAGTAGTTAAAAATGTTAGGCAATCCACCATGTAAAAATTGAGGTGTCCTATTTATAGTTTCTACTCGTTTTATTGATATTGTTTTTGGTTGTGCTTAGTAAATTGTTTTGTTCAGATAACACAAGAAAGAGATTCTTTGCTGGAAAAAAAAAACACATGAAAGAGATAATTTAACCACCTTCGAATATCCAAACTTGTTGATATGAGAAAAAGAAACAAAAAAGAAATGAGGGACTACTAAGTGTATCGAAATTTGGTTGATGAAAGTGTTATCAACAACCTCAACGCATTGAGTGTGATCGTTTGAATATATATATATATATATATATATAGGGGACATTGTACAAAACATAGACAAAAAATGGGCATCATTTTATTTCTTTGATCCATAATGTCATACTGAAATGAACAATTCAAGTTACCAAGTCAAAAAATTACTCTTGAAGTCAATGAATTCCCTCCCCCACGCGTGTAGAGACACAATACATGATCAATTGACATCATTGTGTCGATTGCAAACATAACATTACGACACTTCTGATACTTCTTAAGAAAAAATAAAAACTGGTTCAAATAAAAAATTATTTTCAATAGATTCTCATTTTTTTAAATAGAGCAAGAAAAATTATTATTAGCGTAATAATGGTGACACTAATGACAATTTTATAACTGTTTTATATGAAATTTAAACATTATCCCTCGAAGTAACAAAATTAAACTTTATCACGACTGACACCGCATGGACAAAGTTAGTTTTCAAACTCTTGAAAATCATTTTTGATAGATGAATTTTTATATAAAAAAATAACTAGCTTCATTATAGTAAAAAAGCACATAACAACTTTTATTTTTTTTACTCTAAATTTTAATTTTAGTTTCTGAAAAAACAAAATGTGTATTAAGAAACATATACTAAACATAAGTTGTGCAAGATATAGAGGACTCATACAAAACTTTAATCCAAAGTGACATCTTATCAAAATTGTCTCGTAAGCGCAACTCGTATGATAAAATATTAGAGAAGTAAAAGTTAGTTCATATTAGTTAAATTAGTTAGGACTTAGTTAGCATAATTGGCTATATAAATCTTTAGGTACTACTTATGTAAACACATTCTCACATAATCAATAATATTATTTCAATTTCACTTTTCTACAATTTTATCTCAATTGTAAATTCTATAAATAATTGTAATATTGTATCAGATAGAATAATTATGCCGCTATATTCTTTCTCGAAAATTTTTTGAGAAAAATTTCTTTGAATCTTCATCATTTTATTTTTACTTCTTTCTATTTTGATTCTTGAAGTTTCCGATCAAGATTCTAAACTTTCAGCCTTTCCTTGTGGTGTGGCTGATTCCAAGACACTCAAACTAAGATCAAGGAACTCAAAAACAAGGAACACATCATCCTCCTTGCTGCCAATCACCTTCAGCAGGTATTAGTTCAACATCTTTGTATAAGGGAATTGGCACTTTCATTGATTTCGTGTTAGATATAATATACCTTACCGATTCTGCATTTTTTCCTATTTCCTCAATTTCTATTGAGAGCAAACAATTGAGAGAAAGAGAGAAATAAAGAGAAAGGGAAAAAGGTAGCAGCATTGGAGTTCCTTCCTCAAATATATGAACCTCAAATATACATTTAGAGCCCGTTTGGTGCACATGATATGATAAAGATATGATAAGATATGAAATTGGATAAAAATAGGAAATAATATGGACATGATAAATTTGTTGCACACATGATAACAAACATAATATCATATATATCACAATTAAATGACATAATTAACCTTGTAATTAATTATAATTAAGCTATTATTAATTAGATACAAACTATTATTGTCAATCGTCTTCTTCCTTTTTTTTAGGGGTGCCATAATCTTCATTCTTAAAGTTCAATTAAAAAAAATCATGTCTTCTTCAATTAAAAAAATTGTTTACTGTCTTCTTCCTTCTTCAATTACAAAGTTCTATCAAAACTCCTTTGTGTAACTTCAACGTGTAAAAAAAATCATACACCAACAGCAACCTATGAAAAATTTACAATTATAATCAACGCTCTTAATCAAACTAATTGTTGTTTCTGTTGAAAATAATACGAAATTCCAAAACTCTCTGTTTCATCTCTTTTCAAATTTGACTTGAATACAAAATATACAATCAAGAAAGAAAGAAACAAACAAACAATTAAGCAGATTGAGGAAAAAGTGATTGTAGGGTGGAATTCGGGTCAGATCTGTAACAAATAGAAGAGATGAAGTTGAAGAGTTATTGAGGTAGAGGTCGATGGATGGAGAGCATAGAGAACATGAGCAATGAATTGATAGAGAGGGCAAAATAAGCATTTTAGTGTTAATCATGATAGGATAATTCTAATCCACCAAAAACTAAGGATAAAAATAACAAAGGAGATATAGGATAGGATTAGAAATAAATTTTATTTATCATATCCTATTAGTGCACCAAACAACGGATTTAGATAGGATATAATAGTTTTATCATATGCTGTCTCCTTATCATGTGCACCAAACAGACCCTTATAAACAACTTTTACTTTTTTAGATTCATTAAATAAATGATGTATATGAACTATAATATAATCCAAATACATCATTGTTTAATGAACCTAAAAAAGTAAAAATTGCTTATAAATATGACCGGAGAGAGTACTAGCAATTAACTGAATAATCTTCATCATTTTCTTCTCAATGATTTATCCTCTTCAAGTATTTGTTAAAGATTCTCAAAATTCCCATAACATCATGATGTTATTCCTTTTCATTTTAGCCTTAATTTACGTTTTGACTTCTATCCATTAAAAAAAAAACTAGATGGTCAAGCAAAATTCATGCTTTTTAGCCATAAAGATAATGAATGAATAGTCAAACAAATTTCATTTTTTCAAACTAATTGATATTCTAACTTCTATCCGTAGAGAAAATAGACTGTTAAACAAAACTCATTCTTATAGTCTAATTGACATTCTAACTTCTATTTATAAATATGATGGATAGTAAAGATAAACTCATTTTTTTAGCCTACTCGACATTTTGGCTTTTATCCTTTAAGATATTAGATAGTTAAACAATCAAAATTCCTTCTTTTAAGTGTAGTTGACATTTTAGCTTACCTCTATAAAAAATGGATGATTGGGTATTTTTTAGTAGATGTATTTTGGCATTTCATATTCTTTTCCGTCGATCTTTTTTGGCATTTTTTTTGTATTTCTTAAGCCGGAAGTGTTATAAACATCTTTTAGCTTGCAGGATGCTATAAAAGTTAGTTACATATTAGCTAGATCAGTTAAGAGTTAGTTAGTCGAATTGGTTGTGTAAGTCTTAATGCACTACTTGACTCTTTTTTTTTTATAGGAGTTAATGTACTACCACTACAATAATTTTGGCTTTTTTGGCTTTTATTTGGGGAAATAAACCCTCATTAATGTAAAATATCCCTCAGTAACACACATTAGTGGCAGATTGGTGACAAAAAAAATCCCTTAGTAATACTGTCGTCAGTAATGTTACTGGCGAAATTTTCTCTCAGTAGTGGTGAAGTTGTTGTGACAAAGCATTACTGAGGGATTATTCCCTCAATAATTACTGGTAGAAAAGTCTGTCAGTAATTACTCACGGAATAATCCCTCAGTAATGTTCTTATCAGATTCGTCACATTATTACTGACATAATATTCTCTCAATAATGTATAGTCATATCTGCATTACTGACGAAAAATTCCGCCAGTAATGTAATGGACATTTTTTTTTTGGTGATCCCTTCATAATTTTAAATTTTAATTAAAGAAATAAAATTAATTCAACACAAATAAATTAAAGAAATAAAATTTTAATTTAATAAGACACAAATTAATTAAACGATATATCATCGTAATATTCGTACAATCCATAAATAGTTTTCGTAAAAAATCATAAATATTTTAATAATATTCGTACAATTTTGAAAACTAACATAATAAGCTAATTATCATAATATTCAGACAATCTTGATCCGAGTCTCCCCTCCTGATGATTTTTCGCTCAGATTTCCTCCCCCCCTATTTTGGGGATTTTCTTGCGAAGCATTACATATAATTATTATAGTTTCTCATAAAACTTTCCTCTTCTAGTATGTTAAAATCAGCAGTATTTAAAACAGGTCTCGTCGATGAAGACGTCTGGAGATCACCTACAGCATTCAAATCAGCAGCATTCAACCACGATCTTCACTTTAATCATGGAAAAACAAATATTAAAAAAGTAACATCTACATTATAATCATGCAAAAAACAAGCTAGTCATAATCTTTATTTAACTACATATTCAAAAACTAGCTAATCATAATCTTGTTATTTTTGTCGAGCCCAATCATTATTGGTGCAGAAATGCATGATTACTTTCACATATTTCACTAAATGAATTAGTGTATTCATACTGATGCCTATGTAGATAATATAGGTGGCAGAACTTATAGAAAACTATCTCATTCTGAAGCCTATGGAGTACCAGGGTGCATAGATACTCTTCAAAGAGCTATCATACAAATTTGATTGCTTATCAGGGACAAAATTGAAACAGAAACCAATGCAGCCTATGGTGAACAATTTAGTTATTTATAATGTAAACTGAAATTCATGTAACACTTTGATCACAAGTTAATCTAAACCAACAATTTACTACAAAACGTTAAAGCATTGTTATGCAGATTCAGTTCAACTTAAAGCAAGACCCATAAACCCATGTAAGGCACTACTGAACTCAAGAAACCAATTCAAAATCCAAGTGACATTCACGCTAATTAAAATTAGGGTTAATACCGCTTTTGGTTCCTGTAATATGAGCGAATTCCGGTTTTAGTCCCTGTAAAAAAAAATTAGATTATATCCCTATCATTTCAGATTCTTCCACTATTGGTCCCTCACTTGGACTTGTCAGCAGAATCTGCTGACGTGTCCAGCTGACTGTGTAATTATTTTAGTTTTTTATTTTTTTTAATTAAATAAAATGCCACTTGGATTAAAAAGAATTTTGATTTTAAAATTAAATAAAAACTAAAATCTTTAAACCATAAAACAGGGGATCTTCTTCTCTCATCTTCTCTACCTTCTCTCAATTTCTCCTCACCACCACTGTCCTCCTCCGCCATCCATCCTCCTCACCACCGCACCCTCCATCCTCAACCATCATCATCCTCACCGCCATCAATTTGTTCAGATCTTCTCTCCATCAAGCCGCCGGCGACATCGTCTTCTCCCTCACACCATCAACGACTCGTTTCAGATCACAACAACCACGCCGGCGCCGCAGTTACTGGTCACGTTCTTTGTTTCGACAGTAGCACGCTCGTGGGTTGAAGGATCGACGCTGCTGGCATCCTTGTAGCCGTTGTTCGTGCTGATTTCGTCACTCTTACTTGAGTGGGTTGTCGGGTCGAAGTTGATTCAAACGGATCTGTGGTTGTTGACGCGGATCTGTGGTTGATGGGTTGTTCACCGACGTGATTGTTCATAGAGCTTTCGTGGCATTTGGCTGTCGTTCCTCTGGTTTTGTTGTTACTAAGACTCTCCGCTGCTGTTCGTTGCAGTGAGCGTCTGTTCTGCTCGAAAGGGCTGTTGCACTTGCTTTGTTGTTGTTGTTTGGCTGTGTTGATGTTGTGATTGTTGGGCTAGAGTTGAAGAAAATGGAAAAGATGAAGATGAAGTTTTAATTTTACCTCATTTGAGTTTTAATTTTAATTTAAGTTATTTTATTGTAATTCTAAAATTTGTTTTCAATTGTTTAAAAAAATATAAATCAAAATAAAAGCCAAGTGGAAATAAATTTAATGATAAAAGTAAAAAATTACACAGTCAGCGTGCCACGTGTGCAAATTCTACTGACAAGATTAAGTGAGGGACTAAAAGTGGAAGAATCTGAAATGACAGTGACAGAATCTAAATTTTTTTTTTACAAGGACTAAAACCGGAATTCGCTAATATTACAGGGACCAAAAGCGGTATTAACCCTTAAAATTACAAATTCGACAGCAAAAACAAAAATTAAACACCAAGTGGCTTAAGAATCAAACACAAATGAAACATGACCCAGACGAAATTGCTAAAAAGAGAGAAAACTATGATGTTATACCTCATGGCCTTGTCAGAACAAAGTGTAATTGAAATCTCTTTGTTAATAATAACAAAAAGGGGGAAAATCCAATTAGGGTTTCAATTTGCTAATTCCAGTTCCTTAATCCAATCAGGGAAAATCAAAACTGCTAACTGCATGTCAATTTCCTTAATCCTAATTGCTAATTCTGGTTCCCATTTGCAATAATTAGAACCTAATTTAAGAAACTCACCTCAACAGATCCCTCAATATTGAACACGAGCCAAACCTTTATTCTTCTGCTATTTACTCCTTCATCAACATGAGCTCAAACCATCTTATTTGTCATGTAAACGATTGAGCAAACGATTGAGATGAAGCATGATTTTACCAGAAAACGAGAGAGAGGAACAATTGACATGCTTGAGTGATTGAACAGAAAACGAGATGAAGGGAAAACAATTGAGAAGGAAGGACGATCTCAAATAAAAAGGGAAAACGAGATGAGGAACGAGAAGGAAGGAGATGCTTAAACACGAGCGATTCCCTAAATGTGTGTTTGTGGATAGGTTCTTTTTTTGTTTTTTGTTTGAAAATTGTTTTTCCCACTTCAAAAAAAGCTAAAACACACCTGTAATTTACGTTTTTACCCCGGCGGGAGTTAACTGCCGATGGAAAGGATCCGGCGGCAGTTAATTGCCGATGAGAAGGAAACCAGCGGCAGTTAGTTGCCGCCGGGGTCATCGGCAGCTAACTGCCGCTGTGATAAGTACTTATGAAGCTCAGCAACCAGAACCTGCATCTTCATCTCTTCAATCTCTAAAAACTCTCTCAAATCTTCCAAAAATCTCAAATTTTTCAACTTCAAATCAACCAACACTCCAATAACAAGTAAGTTTCCATAATCAATTTCATTGTCATTTTATGCTTATATGTTACATTTATTATCTTAATTTTTTTTTTAGTTTTAGACTTTGTTTAATTTTTTATTTTTTTGGCAAGAAATGATAGAATGTTTACATGGAAATGACTTATGTTGCTTAAATGTTTAGATCTTTGCATGTTTATGTTGTAATTTTTAGCTTTAGGGTTTATGTATAATTTGCACTACAAGTGTTTGATGGAATGTTTGAATGAGTTTTTAATTAGATTGTTTTTAATTTCTTATGGTGTAGATCTGAAAAAATGGCTCAAGTATACTTTCATGTATCCTTCAACGGTGGTAACCAACATTTTTTCAAGGTTCGCGACGATGTTACTTTAAAAGAATTGAAGGATCTACTTCATGAAATCAACCAACGAATCAACCACGGAGACGCAAGGAGGGTGTAATACGTTTGGTATCACCATTCATCGTTCGACTCAGACGGGAATTTGTCGTTCACTCGGTCGGAGTTAACGAACGACGACGACGTGAGGAGCATGTTCTCGATATTTGCTGAGCAGAACTTGATCCCCCTCGAGATGGATGTTACGTTGTTGAGGTCCCCTGAAGATATTCTCAAGAGTTTGATTCGGCCGGATGAAGATGTTTAGGTAGTATTATTATGTTGTGTCGTTGTTTTGTTGGATTTTTTTTTTTAATTCTTGAAAGCTTGCGGAAAATCTTGGCATTGAAGTGTCTTATACTTAGTGTAAATGTTTGCAAGTCTTTTTGGAAACTCAAAAGAATGAAGAGAACACAACATGTATTCTGCGAAATCAGCTATATAGGTTCTCACATCGAATTCCTTCGTATAGGATGAGTGTGACAAAAGGGAATGTAGTTCTAAGATGTTGTTTTGTACTTGATCATGCTCCTCTGTCAATTGAAACTTTGTCAGTTGGCAGGGCAGTAGGATTAAGTTCAAAATAATATATTGGAATGCATTCCTTTTTGTCATGACACATCTTATATGAGGGAATTCGATGTGAAAACATATATAGCTGATTTCGTAGAATACATGTGTTGTGTTCTCTTCATTCTTTTGAGTTTTCAAAAAGACTTGCAAATTTTTACACTAAATATAAGACACGAGAGCATATATATGTTTTCCACAAACTTTCAAGAATTTAAATTTAAATCCAACATCATGATGATACAACATATTTAGGGATAATGTAATGTAATGTAACACTTATTTTGTGTATTTTTAGTTATGATTTAGTTCGGATCATGAATGAATTGTTGTTTCGAAGTAATCAAAATAAAGCAAGATAAACTCGAAATCATGTTAAAATTGTACCAAAAAAACTACGATAATGTGCCATAAATTTAACAAAAAAATATAACAAACTAGACTCTAACCCGTGCGATGCACGGGTTTTGTATAGCTTCATATATAACTATCAAATGACTATATTATTACTTTTATAGTTATATTCAGTATAATGTTATCAAACTATCTCAAAAAGTAACAAAAATAAAAGATGGACTGCAATAAAAATGACAAATCAAAAGAAAAAATATATACAAAAGCTAGCACCAAGAAATTGATCCTAACCGCAAAAGTTGTTAATCGAAAGAAAAAAATAAGGAAAAGGAATTGTTATTTAGTAACCGAAAGAAAAAAAAAATAAAAAGGAACGTCACGTGGTAATTGAAATAAAAAATAATAATAATAAAAAGGAACCGCTAATAATGAAAAGGAACTACTATCAAAAAAGGAATTGCAATGGCGTTAGTGACTTTTAAAAAAATGACATTTTCATGTGTTATCTGATTCAATTCCTTGCATATTTTTTTTTCATAAAAATTAATTAGGTCCGTCAAAAAGGGTGGTGTTATGGTTATTAGGTTCAATTGCAAGATGGTGAGAGAGATGAAAGTGAGTGAGAAATGATTTAGGAATTGTGAGATTGAAAGAAAGAGGACCCGAGATTTGTGTTGAATACACAACATTGAAACAATCACATGTCATAAAAAACATCAGTACCTTGGTGGTAAGAGTTGTGAATTGAAAGCATGTGGTACCTGGTTCGATCCCCATCCGAAGTTTTTTTCATAAATTTTTATAACTAAAAAGTAGGGCTAATCATTAGGGTTAGAGCAACATTACTTAACATTTAGTATGAAAAAAAGAATAATGAAGAAAAAGCTAAAATTCACACAATCACATAACAAAATCAATAATTTTCAAACCCTAATGTCAAGGATTCGAAATTAACAAAATTCAGACAATCAATATCAACATTGGTCATAATTTTGTGTCAATTCGATGAAAGATGGTGTGAATCGGTGAGAGAAAGCGAGTTATCGGCAATGACATTTACGGCAGTCAGTTGTTGGTGAGGTGGCAGTTGCGGCGGCGGCGTGATGTGTGTGGATCAGTGAGAGAAAGTGATTTTCCGGCGGTGGCAGTTACGGCGGCATGTGTTGTTGAAGTGGCAGTTACAACGGTGGCGGGATGTTGTTATTGGGGTCACCGGCGGCGGTGAAAATGAAGTTGAATCGCATGATGTGTGTGAATGACGTTCAATTCGTGTTCAAATGATGTTGGAATTCAGGGTTGTGAGAATGACTTAAAGTGAACTCGCATTTGTGCTAGATAAATAAAATGAAAGCAACTATAAGTCACAAAAAACTTTAGTGATCTAGTGGTAATGGTTGTGATCTACCAGAACTTGGTCTGGGGTTCAACTCTCAGCAGGAATTGTTTTTCATAAATTTTTTTCAAAACCAAAAATTAGGGTTAGGGTTAGCTATTTTAGGGTTGCAAAAGTGTTTATCAGACTGCCTAGGATTTATATATAAGTGATGTAAAAAAAAACTAACAAAGGTCCTAAAAAAATGTCCTAATCCTGATCCTGGTCATCATGTTGTTGCTGCTGCCGCTTCCTTGACCTCCTGGACAGTATCGGTTTTATCATGTCCCTGATATGGCACATCGCATGATACAACTCCTCATTGCTCATCGCCTCCTGACCCAAGTAGTCATCTGGCTCACAACGCCACTAACCATGTCAATGGTATCAGGCGAGCCTCTCTCCTGGTGCCGCTGCAGATGGTGTGCAATGATCTGCTCCTCATTTACTGGCCTCGGAGGAGATCCATCAATAGGTGGCAGAATTTTTGGGTGAGACACATGTCCGTACCACCTCATGTATCCCTCCTCGTACTGCCATGGCTGATCAACCTCCCTACCTCACGCAGCCTGAGGAATGATGTGCACACGGAAGTCTAGGAAAGCCTGTGCAACGGCCTGAAAAGGGAGAGGAAGCACAGACGTCGGAGCTCGGGGGATGTCCTGCCTGTACCCGTATTGCCTTTTAACCCACTCAGGCAAGTGACGGTAGATGATGTCACGACCACACATGATCCAGCCTGAATACCAGCATATCTCCACAAACTCCTGGATCTCCCTATAATCCTCGTATGACATCCAGGTAACATCATCCATCTCCAAACGATCCAGCGCCAGATGATAGGGCTTCAGATTCGCATGACCCCTGTGTGGAATCCATCTGGCCGCGCAAGGATAGTTTTGCTTGTATTTATCATTATGGTCACGTGGGTAGACTTCTGGAAAATGTGCCAAGAACCATCCCTGCACAAACCAAACACATTTATAAGTTATTAGCAAACATAGTGATAAGTGCCTGAAACTGGTTAAATTGTTCATTTAATTAAGGCACTTATGTTACTTATTTCACAAGTTATCATAGGATAAGCCTATATTTTTGGTTCAAATGCTATATTTGTGATCCTATGCCTTACCCCATGTTATTATTGTAGGAAATTTATGATTGATCATGCTGAGCAAAGAAATGAAGTTTTTATCAAAGCCATCGCTACAAGCGCAAGCATCCTCGCTACAAGCGAGGATAGGCAGGGAATTTGAAGGCTTCATCGCTTCAAGCGCCAGATGCCTCGCTTCAAGCGAGCTTAGGCAGGGATATTTGAGAGTCCATCGCTTCAAGCGATGGACGGGTCGCTTCAAGCGACCAAGGGCGGTTTAAGGCTCCATGCTGACGTGGAGGACTCCCATTGGCCATTAAACTTCCTCGCTACTAGCGACCAGCTCATCGCTTGTAGCGAGCGTGCAAAAATTCAGATTTTAAATAGCATTTTTGGCTCATTTTCTGATATACCCAGTTGGAGAACTTTGAGTACTTTTTCTTCCAATTGTTAGGGTTGATTTAGTAGTAGTTTAGGACTTGGTAAATAGGGTTAGAAGAGATGATCTTCAAGGAGCAAAAGGATTGAATTGTGGAAATCACCAAGGGCTTTGGGAAATCAAGACTTTGGGTCATGATCTTCATATTTTCTCTTATCTTTTGTATAGTTGTCATGAAAATGAACAACTAACATCCCTTTGTTGGGATTAGAGGTAATCTTTCTAGCTTTGATGTGATGAATGATTATGTGAATATATGATTTAGCAATTGAAGTGTTTATGAAGTTATTCTTGCTTTTCATTCTCATGATTGATTCAAATGATATTGACAAATACTTTTGAATCTATGTTTAAGAATAATCTTCTATTAAAATAAGAAAATCTAGAAATGGATTTGGGTTTTGATAATTGCACTAAGTTTAGGATCGTAATGCTTTCGGATCGTTTGATTGATTGGGAAATCGTCGATTAAACGATACGATCGATCTCACAATGTCATTTGGGAAATCAATGATATTGTAGAGCTATACGTGATATTAACGCTAAAACGCTAAATTCATATGCATGATTTATTTATTACATTCTTTGCAAGATTGATGAACTCTAATTCCAATGCTTTTATTCCCTATTACTTGTCGTTTTAATTCCCGCATTTACATTCTGTTATTTTATGAAACCAATTGTACCAACCCTTAACTCAAAACAATATCGATTGTTGAACGGTTCGAAGTAACGCACCTAATCCCTGAGGAGACGATAATTGAAAATACTTACTTTTGTTGTATGAAATACTGCTTCAACACATAGTAAATTATAAGACATAGTAAATTAAAAGGCATATTAAATTAAAAGGCATAGTAAATTAAAATTATTACCATCAAAAGTGTCGTGCTTCCCCTGATCCTCTTTCCTGCAAGCGAAGAGGCCTCAGATAGACTGTTGTAAAGGTATGCCAATGCCATTCCTCCCCACGAGTAGTCCATCATCCCAGCAAAGATCTCCATCGTCTGCAGGTATGTCAGGTCGATGTGTTTATTGCTCTTATCACTGAACAACCTATATCCAAGCAGGTATAGGAGGAAACACCTCACACAGGCAAGCCTACGCCTGGCTAGCTCCTGGAGCTGCTCCTGCGTCTCAGCAAGCGCTAATCTGGTGGCCACACTCAGGTGATCCTCATAAAGCTCCTTCAGCGCCTTATAGCTAATGTAGCAACCATGCTCAGTCTTGCAATTTTTCACCGCATACTCCTGGGTGACACCTAAGTACCTCACCATCAATTTCACCCCATCAACCTGAGACACCTTCTTTCTATGGCTCAACATCCGCCCTTCACCAGGAACATGCAGCAGACACGCCACATCATCTAAAGTGATGGTCATTTCCCCAGTAGGCATGTGAAAGCTGCTGGTCTCGGAATGCCACCTCTCGCTTAGCGCCTGGAGCAGAGCATGATTAACAGTAGAATACCCTGTGTACAACAAATCATGCAGCCCACTCTCCCTTATAGGATCCCAAAACCAGAGTTGATTCATATGTGGACGCTGGATCTCTGCCACCTTCGGCCCGTGATTTATGCATCTCATCCTACGAGTGTTACGAATCTAAAATAATAAAAAACACCACATAAATCAAAAACATACAAAAAGAACATATACTTCATATATAAAAAATTACGCGCGAACAATAATCGAAGACAAAAAAAATAATCAGACAACGGCATGTGTTCATGTAATTTTTTTTAAAAGTCATCATACAAAAAAAAGTATATAATTCATATATAAAAAATTACGCGCGAACAATGATCGAAGACAAAAAAAATAATCAGACAACGGCATGTGTTCATGTCATTTTTTTTAAAAGTTATCATACAAAAAAAAAGCATATACTTCATATATAAAAAAATTACGCGCGAACAATAATGAAAGACAAAAAAAATAATCAGACAACGACATGTGTTCATGTCATTTTTTTTAAAGTTATCATACAAAAAAAGCATATACTTCATATATAAAAAATTACGCACGAACAATAATCGAAGACAAAAAAAATAATCAGACAACGACATGTGTTCATGTCATTTTTTTTAAAAGTTATCATACAAAAAAAGCATATACTTCATATATAAAAAACTTACGCGCGAACAATAATGAAAGACAAAAAAAAAATCAGACATCGGCATATGTTCATGTCATTTTTTTTAAAAGATATCATACAAAAAAAAATATATTTACTTCATATATAAAAGTTTAAAAAGAAAAAAGAAAACTTATATTGTTTGCATTATACCACAAGGGTAATGCAACGTGCGAAGCATACGAAGACAACAACGAGTCATCATAAGGCCCTCCAGGAAATGGAGCCACATCAGGTAACTGTTGTGGGGCTGTCGCAGCCGCAATCTCGTCCTCACCTGCCTCAGCCGCAGCGTCGTCCCCACCCTCATTCGCAACATGTTGGACGTCATAGCCACCATTTGTGGGATCATGTAGATGCTCCTGATAATGCAGGTACTGTGTGGGGTCCTCCACCTGCGACTGTGTCGGCTGCTGAGAAGAACTACCCTCACCCGCAGAATGATCAGGCCTTCGGCCTCTTCCCTTCTTAGGCACATGAGGGTTTGCAATTTGTCTCTCCCTTCGGTAGCTGCCGGTCATCGTCTCTCTACCAGCTCTCAATCTATCTGCATTCTGATCAGACATATCTATACAAAAACAAAACAACATTGTCATCAACATATGCATAATATTGTTTAACAGAATAAAACAACATTGTCATCAATTATTTTGACAAAACAAAACAACATTAAAATGGTGACATAAAAACATAAACATAACCCTTAACTATTAATTAAACAAGAATAGTAGATAGATAAACCCTAATTCTTCTTAATCTAAAAATCCTCATCCAATGTAACACAATTTAACAACATAAACTAACTAAAAATCTAATCAACTCTCATTTAGGCATTTTATCAAACACTTTGAGTGCAAAATATGAAACAACTCATCATTGTGTTAATTCAACTTCTACACATTCACATTGCACTTAAACATAACCTAAACTATATTTACAACAACAACATTCATCTATAACATCATAAACTAACAAAAAATTCAATTTTTACATAAACCCTAACCACATAAATCTACCAAAATTAACAAAAATAAACCTACACAAACTAACATTAACATTATAAATGATTAATACTACTTACTTGTGGTTTTGTGGAGATGATTTGCTTGATTTTCGTGAAAATGGAATTGGAGAGGATTGAATGAAATTTGAAGAAACTTGAAGAATTTAGAAACTGTGATACGTTATGTTTGTTGTTCTGGTTATGTTCAGATCGCAGCGGCAGTTAACTGCCGATGGGGACGGCGGAAATTAACTGCCGATGCATCCGGCGGCAGTTAACTGCCGATGCACCATCCCACCGGCACTTAACTGCCGACGGGGTAAAAAAGTCATTTTCTAGTGTGTTTTAGCTTTGTTTGAAGTGGAAAAAGCAATTTTCTTTTTGTTTTAATTATAACTTGAATTAATAATTGGGCTTTTCAATTGAGCCCATTACTGACGAAAACATTTGTTTACTGGCGGATTTTACATTTCAAATACTGGCGGAATTTGTGCATTACTGGCGGATTCTTAATCCATAGGATTAATGACGAATTTTAATGATTAATGACGAATTTTTATTTTGTTAGAACATTACTGGCAGATTATATCCGCCAGTAATACGATGGCATGTGCAGCTGTCTTGCGCCATCATTATTGATGGAACGGATCCGCCAGTAATCCAATGGAGATTCGTCAATGACTTTACTGGTGGATTTATCCGTCAGTAACAGATTTATCTTAGGGTTTATTCCGCCAATAATGTTATTGAAGGTTTCTTTGTTACTAAAGGTTTTTTCCGCCGGTAATTACTGAAGGTTTAAATCCATGAGTAATGCAATTTTGAATCTGTTAATAATATGGGGAATTCCTGTAGTGTACTTGATGTAAACACATTCTCACATAATCAATATTATTTCAATTTCATTTTTCTACATCTTTCTGTTAGATATGATTTTTGTCGAGATTTGTTATATAAAATATTGAAGCGACATTTGATAAGTCAATACCACCAGGTCAACGCAAATGGGTTCTCATTTCTCAACACTTAGTGTATGTGAGTTTTGCAACTAAGCTTTTTAGAAATTAAAAAAAAAATTAAATAATATTTTTAAATAATAAATCATAAATTTTAAGTATTTTTTAAAACATATTTATCGACATAATCTACTTAATTAATTTTTTAAAGATAATACTTTTCACGGCAAAAATTTACCCACGTATGGCAAGAGTCTCTAACTAATTTTATTATGCAAAATAATACACAGGAACCTTTCAAAAAAAATACACAAGGAATATTATCCTCCAATGTCAACGTTTAAAAGCAACTATGTGATTTCTTGTAATAAAAAAAACAGTGTAATTTTCAAATTACAAAACATTATCTTATAATAAACATATATTTGTCTTAAAAACAACATATATATTCACGGGCAGACAAACAAATGTTGACTTTATTTGTTTATTGAGTGGTTTTGGTTCAAGTTATTAATTGTGCATAAGATAAACACTATTCCTATAAATGTATAAATATATAGACTTATTCTTCCGATAAGCTTTACAACTTATTTTATTTGGAAATGCCTCTAATATAGCGTGGTGCATGTCTTTATTTATCAATTTATGAGGGGGAACTTAAACAGAATGGTCGACTAATAAATTTTGGATTTGTAACAAGTGACATGACATGATTAAAATACTATGTATTCAATTATATACAGATCATCACACGGCTGTTATAGAGATTTTGCAAGATTTGTTCTCACACCTAAATAGATACGCTTAAGTCAAACTATATTTTCTCACAATCATACAATTGAATTGATAGTGTTCGTGTTTGAGACCCCAATTGGACGGGTTAGAGGTCCTCCCGTTGAAGCTAGTTTTGATGTAGTATAAATAAAAATAAAAATTGAAAGATAAAAAGTCAATTCAAAAGAGTCAAAACATGCTATTTTCTTTATATATAATATAAATAAAAAAAAAATTTGAAATTTCCTCATGTTTTTTTTTCTAGAAGGAACCTATAAAAAAAGGGACCCTACTTGTTTATTACTTAATGTCTCATTCAACGTTCCAGTTGTTATATAATAGTATACATCCCCTTCAATCCTTTTTTTTTTTTATGAGATATTTTGAATCTTTTGCTCTTAATATAATAAACAAAGTACAAATTTGCTTCTTTAAAAAAAACGAAGTTCAAATTTATAATGTTATTTTATTAAATGTCTTTACTTTGGTTGTGGGGTATATTTTTACATAAAATTGACTTTTCTATGCAAGTGGAAACATTAATGTATGAGATGAATTAACATCAAGGTGGAAAAGCAGCGATTTTGTGCCTCCCAAAAACTATATGCCAAAAAAAACTTTACAATGCAATAAAAGTATAAAAGACATCACACCTAGACTACATGAGTTGGATTGAGTTTGACCAAAATCGACATTCAAACATGTAGAAATCCCAGTCTGAGTTTGGTGGGAGTCTAGGAGAACCACTAGCTATAACATTGGATCAGGTCAGGTTGGGTCAAACCGCTCTTTTTTGAGTTGGAATGTGAGTGGGTTACCCACATTCTTTTCCGTTTTTCTTTTTTAAATTAGATTAAACGATGAGTCATTATATTGTTTTAAAAAAATGATAAACCTTATCTTTCCCCTTAAAACACGGTTTGACCTATTTTCATTATTTCTTATTATCAAATTTATAAACACACAATAAATGATAATATCAAAGAACGAGATAAAAGTGCATTTATGTATATGCAACTATAATTTAGTCGATACTCTAACATATTACATTTAAAGAAAGAGATAGTAATACATTCATGTTTATGCGGTTGTGACATGCCGAATTATGAGGGAAAAAGATTTAGGAAATAAGGACTAAAAATAAAATTAGGATATTTTTGTTCTACATAAAAGATAAATTTATTTTTTTTATTAATTTTTTGGATTATGTTGGGTTCAGTGCGTAAATTATTGAAAACTATAATCCAATCAAAGGAAAGTGAGTTAAAATGAAGCCCAGGCTTTATGTAGTTGTCCAACCCTATGTTTTTGGATTGGGTTGATCGGATCGAGTGGCTTGACCTAAACCAAGTACACTCTTACTCACATTGATGCCTCTTTGTCTATCTTACAACTGTTAACTAATAAATCTAGAAATATGTATATCTTTTATACTATATATAAAGAAAATAACATGTTTTGCCTCTTTTGGGCTGACTTTTTCTTTTTAATCACATGTAGTATATCTTTTGTCCACGCCGGGAAGTTTCTCGGATTCATGCTTACACGGCGCGGTATAGAAGCCAACCCAGACAAGTGCCAGGCCATCATCAATATGCGAAGCCCGTCCAGTATCAAGGAAGTTCAACAGCTGACAGGACACCTGACGGCGCTATCCCGTTTTCTATCTTGTGCAGGTGACAAGTCCTTTTCGTTCTTCGCCTCTATAAAAAAAAAGGAGCAGTTCCACTGGACACCTGAGTGCGAAGACGCCTTCCTGAAGATCAAAGCATTCTTATCCAGCCCGCCAGTGCTACACCACCCCGAAAAAGGTTCTATTTTTTTTTTATATTTATCCATTTCCGACAACGCTATGAGTTCCGTATTAGTCCAAGATTCAGAAGACGACGAAAAACCGGTGTACTTCGTCAGCAAAGTATTCAAATGAGCATAACTTAGGTATCAGAAGATCGAACGTCTGGCCCTGGCCGTAATCACCACAACACGCAAGCTACGCCCTTACTTCCAAGGGCACAGAATCGTCGTCAAATCGAACTATCCAATCAAGCAGGTCCTCATGAAACCCGACCTCGTCGGACGCATGGTAGCATGGGTCGTAGAGTTATCAGAGTACGACGCCCAATTCCTCCCTCGTGGCAACATCAAATCCCAAGTCCTGGCAGACTTTTTAGTGGAATTCACGGCGCCCATCGGCGACCCCGTTCCTCACGTATGGCTCTCTCAGTAGACGGATCTTCTAATCTCAAAGAAGCGGCGCAGGTATCGTATTGGAAGGACCGGGTAATCTCCTCATTGAACAATCACTTCGCTTCGAATTTAAGGCAAGCAATAACCAGGCCGAATATGAGGCCCTTATAGCAGGGATGACTTTAGCACAAGAAATGGGCGCCGAGAATTTGAGGGCAAGGAGCGACTCCCAGCTGGTCACAAGCCAAATCACCGGAGAATACCAAGCGAAGGATGCACAACTCACGAAATACCTGGCAAAAGTTCAAGAGCTGGCTAGCCAGTTCAAATACTTCAAAGCAATCTACGTTCCCCGATAGCAAAACTCCAAACTCGCCAGCACCAAGAGACCTGGGAACAACAGAACCGTTATACAAGAAACCTTGTCGGCGCCAAGCACAAAAATAACAACGGTCAACGCCTTATAAGAATCAGACGAGGACTGGATGACACCCCTGATAAAATACCTCACAGGATCCTTCACCCCAAAAGATGAGTCAGAAGACCTACAGGTCAGGAAAAGAGCCGCCAAATACACTATGGTGGCTGGGAAACTATACAGAATGGGACGGGCGACGCCCATGCTCTGATACCTCGGCAAGAACGAAACAAGGCTAGTTCTTTTAGAAGTCCACGAAGGCGTATGTGGAAGCCACATTGGAGGCCGTGCCCTGTCCGCAAAACTACTCCGGGCAGGATACTACTAGCCGACTGTGCTACAGGACTGCGCCGACTTCGTGAAGAAATGCGACAAGTGCCAACGATTCTCAGTCAAGAAGCACGCCCCGGCATGCAAGCTCACATCTGTCTTCTCACCATGGCCATTCTTTATGTGGGCAGTCGACATCTTTGGGCCCTTCCCAAAGGTGTCAGGACAATTGAAGTTTCTAATCGTGGGCGTGGACTACTTCACCAAGTGGATTGAAGCTGAAGCAGTTGCCAACATCACAGCTGATAGGGTCAAGCGTTTCTATTGGAAGAAAATCATCTACCGCTTCGGACTTGCCAAGTGTATCGTCTCAGACAATGGCACACAGTTCGCCAGCAACAGAGTAGTAGAGTTCTGCAATCAACTGGGCATTCAAACGAAGTTCGTCTCCGTGGTGCACCCCCAAGCCAACAGACAAGCAGAATCAGCCAACAAAGTCATACTGAACGGAATTAAGAAAAAGCTCGAAGCAGCCAAAGGCCTTTGGGCCGAGAAACTACACGAGGTATGAAATCCGCAATTCTGAAAACTTTCTACTTACTCACAACTAGATGCCACATTTTCTCACAGTGAAAACAACAAATCCATAAGCACAGGTTCTCTGGTCCTACCACACAACACCACACTCGACGACGAAAGAGGCGCTATTCACCATGGTCTACGGTGCCGATGCCATGCTCCCAGTAGAAATTGACACGCCAACTTGGCGCCGAGACAACTTTTCCGAAGAGGGTACTTACGTTTTTTGTTTTTCCCACTAACCTTCTTTATGCTTACAGAACCCCTAAAAGCTAAGCAACTTTTCTATGCACCACTACTGCCATTTTTCCTAACTCACTTGGTTTCTATGTCAAAGCTAATGAGACAGGTCTGCGCTGCGCCATGAACATGATCGACGAGACATGGAGAACGGCAGCCCGCATACAAGAGTTCGCCGCCAAGTAGAGGGCAGCCCGCCGCTACAATTCCAAAGTGATACCAAGAGACATGGAGAACGACGACCTTGTGCTCAAGCAAGTCGTCGCACCTACCAGAATTGGGAAGCTGCTACCTAACTGGGAAGGCCCATACAGGGTGAAGGAAAAACTCTCCCATGGCACATAAAAGTTCGAGGAACTAAATGGAGACCTAGTCCCACGCACCTGGAACGCGGTCAACCTGCGCCACTCCTACAGTTGAAGTTTCTACATTAATACTCTTTATTTTCCTTTTAGTTTTTTCATTTTTCTCTGAATAGC
Organism: Medicago ruthenica; assembly: GCA_018208015.1. Lineage (NCBI taxonomy): Eukaryota > Viridiplantae > Streptophyta > Magnoliopsida > Fabales > Fabaceae > Medicago > Medicago ruthenica. The sequence continues at coordinate 117,709,485 of CM031371.1, read as the reverse complement.
GGCGAGCTCTACAGTAAGGCCGCCACCAACTATCTTTAACATTTTAGCTACATTTCAATAAAAAGGGGTAGGGGCACTCTTTTCCCCTGCAAGGGCAGGGGTTTTTAACGAGGCACCCTACTCTCTTCACAAAATTTGCTTTTGTTTCCGACTCTTCTACAATACATATGCGCCATCTACAATCTACTACGAAAATCCTAACCCCACAGGGGCTCTAGGTCGCCTACTATGGAAATCCTAACCCCACAAGGGCTCTAGGTCACCTACGTTCGAAACCTACGGGCCTCAGGCCGCCCAAATTCCATGCATCAGAACACATACAAGGCTTTAGGCCGCTTCCTCACAGAACAAATTTTTTTTTAACAACTATTCACGATAAAACTCATCATGAAGGCCAGCAACCACACGACGGTTAGATAAGATACTTAAAACAACAATAAGATAAAGCGAATAACATAACATTAAAATTCAAAATATGAAAAAGGCACTGTCAGATGTTACAAGGAACCATTACAACACAGCGAAACAAACAAACTACTCAAATAAAATTACAACAAACAAAGCCTAGGGCTCATCCACCAAGGAGACATCCTGCACTATCTTAAAGGGATCCAGGCCGCCCAACTCCACATCTGGAAAAAGCAGGGCCGTTTGCTCTTTGGCACGCTCGAAGCCTCGGTCAAAACTTTCGGCCGCCTCGAACTTGGCCTCCTCCACTTTCCCCTCCAGCTGAGCAACCCTTTGCAGATCTCCCTCTACGTTTTCGTGCAAGCACTTCACTTCCTTATCAAGCTTCTCCAGCTCCGACTTTAGCTTGTCAATCTTTCCCTCATAGTCAGACTTCAGGGAATCCGTCGTCGCCCTCACGACTTCCTCTTTAGCACGTTCAGCCGCCCTCAATCCTTCCTCCAGCGACGTCACCCTCTCCCGCAATGGCGCCATCTCCAGCTTATACTTCTCCCCCATCGCATCCAACATGGCGACGGACCGCAGGCAGCGCATGCCCACATCCCTCATCATCAGGGGAAAGGTACCTTGCCGCCCAGCCTCCACGTCCGCCGGATATAGGCTCATCTTGGTCTTCACATAGGCTTCGAAATCGAAGCCGCGGTCCCAGAAGGACTCGCCCGTCTCAACATCACTGGAATCCTGGGTTGACGCCGCCTTCACAAGTTTGGCTTTCTTTGGCGATGCCGCCGCCACTACTTCGCCGCCACCATCTGGATTTGACGTCGAATCAGCCTTCCGTTTCGCTTTCCTCAAGATGACGCCAGAAGGCTCACTGGTGACGTGCCCACCGACAGCTTTTTTAGCTTTCAACTCCTCCAAATACTTTTTCCTCTCCGCGCCAGACATGGGCACCATCGGTTCTGCAACAACAGCAAAAATGACTAACATCAGTAAGCACTCGACACAAAAGGTACGCAACGCAAAAACAATAATTTTTACGACAATGAAACTCACGCAAATAAGACTCTAGCGGCACAAGGTCCCCCTCCTTATTCAACAGCTTTCTAATGTTCAGAGGGAACATCTTCTCCAGGAACGCCACGACACCCTTCTCATAGTCATCTAGCTTCACATACTCGTATCCTGTCACTGACGCAGGATTACTCGTCCAACACAGAGGAAATCTCAATTCGCCATCTACCTTCACAGTGGCCGCCTTGCACCCCTTAGCCCCCTCGTCCTCAGGAAAGTCTCCCTCCAATTTTTATAATGTGAAGCATAAGGCGGAAACAGTCGCCTATTCGGATGCGCGCTTATCGACACCCAAGATAACCTGCTCACTCCTTTCGTCCCATAGAAGGTACAGAACACGCCAAGCGACGGCTGAAAGCCTAACCCCTCACAAAGGATTTCGAACGCTCTGATAAACACCCAACTGTTGGGCTGCAACTGGGACGACGCCACGTTAAAGGTCGTTAGCACGTCCACTTCGAAAGGTGTAAACGGATACCTCACTCCAAGATCCTCGTACACCGCCACGTACATGTGAAATAGCTCGTCTTTCACCCCTCGGGGGCGACGAAGGCAAACCTTCTCGCCAGGACGACATGGCTCCAACACCACGTTGTCCTCATTTCCCGTAAACGAGATGCACAACTTGCTCCGGAAAAACACGACACGCTTTTTAGTAGTGTAATAGCTCTCAGAAGCCATGACGTCCTCTGCGAACGTCTCCCCATCTGAACCACTGGGAGACATAGAGTAACAAATTCCCCTCCTACACGAAGGCCATGGGGAAGAATAAAGTAAAAAGCAATCAGAAGACGCGCTACTCTCCTCACTCTCACTCCCCAAATCACTAGAAAAAAGGGCCAAAACTGAATGGCCATAGTAACCCTCCTCAAACACTACCCAATCGATTGATCCATCCGGCCTTTTGGCATGACTAATGTTATCCCTCCATAACCTACGCCTTTCATCCTCAGTCACAGGCTCTACCACCCTTCCCACATCGTCGCACTCCCTAATCAAAACCATAGTGAAAGGCGAATGAAGAAGAAAAGATTAGATAAATACCTGTTGAGGAACGCCGAACGCGACTTAGCAAAGGAGTGAGCGAAGGTGAGGCCAACAAAACTACTGGGGCATGGAACAAACATGGAGAAATGGGGAGACGAAGGATACGAAACAACGAAAATAAGAAATGAAACGCAAAACAGCAATTAAACGAGTTAGGTTGCCTCGAAAAACACAAAGCCAGACGACGAGTATGGCACAACTTCTGAGGGCGACAGGATTACGACACGTCATGTAAGTGAACAGTCATTGAATCTCATCCGTCCGATTCGCATCTACGGAAAACGTCGAGGGTCGCGCCCAAAACAGACGACGCCTATATCTTACGTTGCGCTTGTTGGGCTGCGACACGACATAGTTTCAACACTTCACCTCGTCCCGACAGCTCGTGCTTGTTGGGATATAGACCGTATAGAACGATAAATGGGACACAGTCACCATCTTCACTCACATGTTGGGCTAGTACCCGCAGACATGTTGGGCTGACGCCCCTCATGGACCTTGGGCAAAGATCCCGCCCCTCGGAGTCCAGCACCTGCTGTGTTACAAAAACCAAACCAGGACGACAGTAAATCACTTCGCATGGTCCCAAAGCTCGTGCTTGTTGGGCTGTAGACTATCAATCTTATCATTAAGGGCACAAAACCCTCCAGAAGGGCTTGACGTCATCTAGCAAGGGCTCGGCGCCCTCCGTAAGGCCCAGCTGGGCTTTGGGCGAAGCCCACAAGGAGCACCGCCTCATAGAGCTTCTAGAAGCCTCTAGAGAGCTCCAGACCGCTAAAAGCGTGGCTTTGGGCCCAAACTACTTGGGGGCAGAGCCACGCTAAACCAAGCCCACACAGGGCTATAAATACCACTTGAGAGACATCCTCAAGGCATCACAATCATAGACTAAACCCTAGTTTCCTGTACCGTACTTTCTGCAAGTACACTAAAATTACCCTCACATTTAAATACATATAACACATATAACAAATAAATAAGAGTAAATTCAAATATTAAAGTAAAAGTGTAACAAACACGATATGAATATATATGTGTCCAGTTTTTTTTCCTTTATTCTTTGAAAAGGGTAACAAACTAGATGAGTATATATATACTTACTTTTTCATTATCTCAATTATACCCTTGAACAACTTTTTCTATAATAAAGATTGTTGGTGTCATTAAAAAAAAGAATTTAGGTTATATTTTTTTGTTATATTGTTGGTGTCATTGAAATAGATGATCATGATTAGTTTGATTTGTTATAATTTGAAAGCAAAAAACATTTATATTTTTACTTTTAATCAAAATCAAAATTTCATAAAAAATCACCCTTCATAATTTTCAAACGTTAGCACAACTTTCCGCTAGTGTATATAAAAAAACTAAATGTTAGTCTAGCTTTTTCTTTGATGATTTGTTTTTGCCATTTATTTAGTGTAGCTTGTTTCCTTCGATTTTTACCATTTATTTAAACGGTTTTAATTCTACTTTTATCATTATTCATTCAATCAAATAACTTAATCTTTTTAAATGTTCACATAATAAAATTACGTAACCTCCATTATTTTCTCTCATTGATGTTTTTAACGGAAAATGTTATATTATTTACTAATAAAAGATTTTGCATCTCAAAAAACAAGAAATGTTAAATCAAAATTTATTATTATAATATTAATAGCATTATAAAGACCCTTCTTCAAAAAAATAGCATTATAAAAACCTCTATTCGTTTTGTCTAGAATACACTTTAGATTTCACTTTAGGTTTCATTAAGTGTTGAACTGCTCTTACTAACATTAACTAAGTTAGATTTCGCTTTAGGCTTCGATAAATGCCGAAGATATTTTATAATGGATCCGTTAAACAAAATGAGTGAGACTATGCACTGATATTGTCAAGTACATGAGCTTGGAATTGACAATAGAAGTGGATATTGAGTCCGTTTGGATTGACTTATTTTAAAGCTTATGCAAAACAACTTATGCAAATAAATAAGCATTAATGTATTATTTATAAGTTTGTTAATGTAGTTTATGAAAAAACAACTTATGAATATACAATTTTCGTTAGATAGATCTTATGAATTAACATAAAAGCTGAATTATTTACATAAGCTCGAAATAAGTTCAATCCAAACAGGCCCATAGTATAAATGTCTAACTTAATAATATTGAACCGCAAGAAAATTACGAGAACACTCTTTAGCATTTTCTTAAAATTATTATACATTGAATGGTTTTTTTTTGTTTATGGAATACCATTTTGAGAGAATGCTGTTAATAATTGAATTTGACCATTTTTTATAGAGAAGAAAATAAGCACAGTTAGGGCCGGCAGCACGACCCATCTAGCCCGGGCACATGCCCGGGCTCAACCGATATTTTCTTTTGTTTTTTGCCCAACCCAACTTAATAACACATTAACCCACTTGAAAAAAAGGGCAATGTATATAATTTTATTCATTCTTCCTCGTACGCGTTTCTGTTCTGTCTCTCTCAAACTCTCACCACACCACACTGAAGTTGCTGCTTCTGCCTCTCTCATCAGTTACCACTCGCTGCTTCTACCTCTTCTCCTCAACACTCAACTCGCGTCTCCTCCTTCTCTTCACTATTCGGTTTTAGGTTTTTTTTTCTTCTTTCTTTTCTTTTCTTGTTATTTATTACTTAGGTTAGGTAATGGCTTTCAGAGATTATGGATTAGGGATTTAGGAATTGATTGATAATTTGATTGATAAATTTTAATTCAGATGATAATTCTGATAGGATTAGAGTTTAGGGATTATGGATTTAATTTGATTGATAAATGATAATTCTGATGACGCATAACTCATTTGTCTTATAGTAATAAAATGTTATTTTGATTGATTGATAATTCTGATATGATCATTTTCTGACATTGATGGAAAATGTGTTATAAAATTTTGAGTGTTTTTGAATTTTGATTGTTATTTTGGTTGGCAGGGACTCTGCTTGAGAATTAACTTTGTTAATTGTTAATTATTACTAACTTTGGTTGTTATATTAACTTTGGATCATTAAATTTCAGAGATGAGGAAGTTTTTGGTTGATAGAACAAGTATTGAGAATGTGAATGTTGTGCAACCGGAAGCCGAAGTAGAAGAACCAACACCTAATGTGGCCAATGAGTTTAATCCAAATGAGATTGTGCGAGATCCAGGTCGTAGGAAACAAATTCATGTGTATGCTCCGGATATTCTAGACCAGGTGAGGAAGGCATATATATTGAAAGGTCCAATGCAACCAAATTTGCCAAGTTTTCCTCGTACTCAATTTGGGAGTGCTACAAGAGCATTTTATGTTGCTATTGACAAAATATGTGTGGAGATGGATCACCGCTTTAGTAAAGGAAGTAACATTGTGCTTGATTGCTTCTCATGTCTTAAGAACTCTTTCTCCAAGTTTGATGTTGATAAGCTTGCTCGTCTTGCTGATATTTATCATGCAGACTTTTCTGATGATGACCGTGGAACAATAAGGAAGCACCTTCGCACTTATGTACTTTGCATGCTTCCTTTTCTTCTTGTGAAGATGTTCAAAGTTTGGCTATGAAGATGGTTCAAACTGAGAAACATTTGGTATTTCCATTGGTCTACAAACTCATTGAGTTGGCTTTGATATTGCCGGTGTCGACATCATCCGTTGAAAGAGCTTTTTCAGCAATGAAGATTATCAAGTCTAAATTGCGCAACAAGATCAACGATGTGTGACTCAATGACTTGATGATATGTTACACCGAGCGGGAGATATTCAAGTCACTTGATGATGTTGATATTATTCAAACATTCACCGCAGAGAGGTCTCAGAAAGGACATTTACCTCTTAATTTTATTTAGCACACTATTGACAGATTATGTTTCATCTCTCTTATTTAGCACACTATTCGATTTATGACTATTTATATATTATGTCGCAATGTGAATTTGCGGTTAAAATTTTGCCCAGACTATATAAAATTTCTGGCTCCGCCACTAAGCACAATCATAAAAGTGTAGATAATCCTTACTATATTTAAGCTTAATGCTACAGATATTTGAATTTTCTATATTCATTAATTATATGTTTGAAGAGGACGAATAGAAAAGTAAAACACTCAATTAAAAAAATACAAAACAAAAAGTCAACATTGGAATACCGTTTCTGGCCTGCTATGTATGTTTTAAGCATACATTTGGCATGGTCTATTTATGTTCATAACTTGTTGAGTTGAAATTACACTATTTTATATTATGACATTTGAATTGTTTCAATTATATATATTTACTAAAAAAATTAATTCAATGCATATACATTTCTACAAATTTGGCTCAGAACAAGAATGCTAAATGCTGTGTAATAATGGACTTTATCCAATCCTTACTTATGTCATTGTATAGTGTGGAAGATTGAAGAAAAATTGACTTGGCTCAGATAAAAAGTTGGCCAGGATGTTTTATTATAACAGAACAATAGATTGAGAAAACCACACTTGGAGTTGGACATTAATTTTGTTTACAAATATAGAGCACTAATGTTTCATTGACATCCACATAAACTGAGGGAGTATACAAACTATTGTTAGTATTGTAACTAACTAGTAAGGTTGATCTTTCCAAGCCACTCTAAGGTTCAAGAATAGCCATGGATCTAGACGGACACCCTCCCACCACAATTTTTTTTTTATTACAAGTTTACAACACCATTTAGTTTTTCAAAATACTAGTTTTCCTTTGTTTTGAATATAAATACAAAGACGTCTCCGTGAACTTAACTCAGTTGGCAATGACGTTACATAATATATGCAGGGGTTGAGGTTCAAACCCCGGACACCCCACTTATTCACCTTGTCCAGGTGAATTTCTAGCCACTAGATTATTTGACAAAAAAAATACAAAGACTCATATATGTGGTCTAAATTTAGACGATATACATGTATAATTTTGTTTAAATTTAAAACCGGGACAAAACATTGTGTTTGTTGCTATTTTTTTTAAAATATATAACGTTTGATGTTTACTCTTTTCTTTTGCATATTATTATAATGTAACGGGAAAATAAAATTCTCAAAGTGTTTAACAAAAATAATTGTATTAGTTAAATAATTTTCTTTCAATTTTTAAATACAAATGAAATTGACCTCAATCTATGAATTAGGCCATTGGAAAACACTCATTGGTTAAAACTAAAAAACAAAAAATATTTGAAATTGAAATGCCTTTCTCTTTTTCAATTAACTGTTCTAGATTTTTTATTATGAAAGGTGCTGTTTCTAGATTTGTCAACCGCGTAATACAGCCATATAATTTTTTGGGAAACAAACTACTATAGTATTATTATTTTTGACTAAACAAATACTATAGTATTAGCAACTGAAGACCAGGTCTAATACCATTACTTCATTTGTTTTTTTCTTTCGATATCTATTTTATGTTAGGACTACATCATTCATGCAAAGTTTATCTTATCTTACTGTGTATAAAAGTTGTTGAGTCTTTTGAACAACTTTTAAAATCAAATATAAGGTTAATCTTGTATATAAAAGTTGTTAAGTCTCGTAGGTAATTTTTCAGAGTCAATTACATGGTTAATTTGATAATATTATATATAAAAATTGTTAAGTCTTTTAAACAGTTTTTGGAGCAAAAACATGATTAATATTGTAACTTTATATCTATTTTAACCAATTGAACCTAAATTTAATATTTTTTTGATTGAACTTAAGTTCTTTTTTATTTGTCATTATCTTATCTTATATAAAAAAGTTGTTAAGTCTTTTGGAGTAATATACAGAGTTAATGGCATCATTAAGAATTCTACTTGTCGTATAAAGTCAAATGATCTTTTAGGTCAATTCATTGTCAAGTCAAAGCTTATTAAATGGGATAAAGCTCCGATGATTCGTAAGTTGCTTTGAAGCCGTTTATAATGCTTTTAGGGATATACTTTTGAGTCTCTGATTTTAGAAGTTTGGATCTTCCTTTTGGAGGAAAAATGGTCATCTTAGGTGTTGATTTCAGACAAATTATTTCGGTCATTCCAAACTATACAAAACAAGATGATGATGTACATGTTAGTATTCATTTATCACACCTTTTGCAATTTTGTTGAGTCTTAAAATCCGAGTCTCTGATCCTAGAAGTTTAGATCTTCATTTTGGAGGAAAAGTGGTCATCTTGCGTTGTGATTTCAGGAAAATTATTCCGGTCACTCCAAAAGGTATAAAACAAGATGATGTACATGCTAACATTAATTCATCATATCTTTGGCAATTTTGCCAATCTTGAATTTCAATATTATATTTATTTTAATTTGTAACAAAAAAAACCCCTACGGGGGGTTTTCTATAACTTAAAAAAAAACTTTAAAGAGCATTGCACTTGTTTGTTATAATATTTTTAGAAAATCATGTACAACAAAAAAAATCCAAAAGCGTCTTTAAATGAAAAGAGATTATAAAAACTTTTCAAAAAATATAAGAGAGGGAGAAAAATAAGCATAAAAAATGAAGATAATTTTGTAACAACAAAAATCTATTTTATATAGTTGTATCCAAACAAATATTTTTTTCATTTAAGTGATTGATATTACGATAAACAAACACAAAATTGATTATGCTTTTTCAAAAAAATTCTAAAAAATAATCTCTAAATGATTGAATATCAAAATATATTTTTATTCTATTAAAAGCGAACCATATATTCAATTTACATTTATCAAAAATAAGTTTTGTGATTGTACCAAAAAAAAGTTTTATGATGTTCATGTGCTTTTATCTCACACTCAGTCTATTTGATGCAATATAACTACCTTCCTATAATTTTTTATTTTTTAGGATGCAATAGAACTACCTTCCTATGAGTTTTTCTTTTGTAGGTAATCCAATGAAAAAATGACAATTGTTTACGTATTTAGTCTAAAACAATATTCATAAATATAAGTTTAATAAAAAAAGATTAATAAATACATTTCACTTATCAATAAAATAATAAAATTTGGTTGAGACAATCATCGTTGATACTAACAAAACACTGAAAAATATTTTCACTAAGAAATTAAAAAAGAAAAAACATTCAATTATATCTTATTGATAATCACAAAATAACATAACTTCATTCAATTATATCTTATTGGTAAAAACAAATATTGTTATTGTTTCTCCATTGCGAGAAAAAACCTTATTTAACTTAATTGTGAAAAGAGAAAACAGATACAAACAAACCAAAATGACTGAAATTAAATTGTATATTTTCAAAGCTATTGAAATGGTTAAAATGATGGGAGATTGATGTGTTTGAAAAATTAGAAGGGGTGCTTGTGTTATTTAAGAAAATCTCAAAAGAAGTCAATGTAATTTGCCCTTTTATCATTAACGTTGGCTTTATTATTAATTTTTTTTCTTATTTTCTCAATTCATATAGCATTGCAATGCACTTTGATGCATAACCGTCCGCTTTGAATTAGCTCATGCGAATTTTGAACCCATACTCATCACGAATTTGTTGCTAGTACACATAATAAACGAGTTGGAGTTCAAACCCGATTACACTATTTTTATCCATTAAAGTATAACTTATGAACACAACTTACTTTTTTTAAGGAATGAACACATCTTACTTGAATTTAATCCCACTTGAACAAATATAGTTTTTGTAAATCAAAATAAATTTGTTAAAAAAGATTCGACCAAAAATGTTAATAAATCAAAGAGTAAAAGTTATTTTGACTCAAACTCAATCAAACAACACACATTTTCTCTCTCTTACCCAATCATCTAATTTAGCATCTTGACTCCTTTATATGTCTCCACATCCCTCAACCTTTCACCCTTCCAAACCCACTTCCCATTTCCTCTTCTCATGCCATTCTAACTCTTCAACAATTTCATTTTTTTTTTCATTCATTCTCTTCCAAAAATGGCAGTGGAACTCATGGGGTTCCCAAAAATAGATGAACAAAAAGCCATACAAGAGGCTGCATCAGAAGGTCTCAAAGGTATGGAACACTTGATCCTAACCCTTTCTCATCAACCAACTCAATTAAACACTCAACTAACCGACCACACCGTTTCTAAGTTCAAAAAACTCATCTCTTTACTTAACCGAACCGGTCACGCCCGGTTCAGACGCGCCCCGGTTCATTCCTCCTCCTCATCACCACCGGTTCAAATTCAATCAACGCCTTCACCGGTTCAAACACCAACCGTGTCTCTACCAAAACACTTTCCTTCTCCGTCACCGGCGCCAATATCCGTGCGTCACGCGCCGGCGAGCTTTGTTCAACCACAATCACACAGCATGACACTCGATTTCACGAAGCCAAACGACGTCGTTTTGAGCTCAAACGGGAAGAACTCCATGGTTGAGCTTGAATTCTCGAAGGATACAGCAACGTTTAGCGTTTCTTCAGCTTCATCGTTTATGTCATCTGCTATTACCGGTGATGGAAGCGTTAACGGGAAACAAGGATCTTCGATTTTTCTAAATCCGACGGCGACACCAGCTATCTCCGGTGGGAAACCGCCGCTATCGGCGGTGCCGTCTAAGAAAAGGTGTCATGATCATGGTGAATACTCCGATGACGTTTCAGGGTCGAATAAGTGCCACTGTGTCAAGAGAAGGTACACCCACACTCCTTTATCTGCGTTTCAGTCAATTATAATCTTTTTATAAAGTCTATCTTTTCAATCAAAGGTGTTTATGGTGTCCAATATGTGTTAGTGGTTGTCGCAAGTGATTGCATTTAATTAATTATTTTTCTCAAATTATGATGAGTTTGGGTGTCATGTCTGGTCTTTTGTTTGTGTGAGTGCTTCATAAATTATAATCTATGACATCGATACCGACACATTTAATTACATTTCATCAATTATTTTTTTCAAATTATTATAGCCTCATACGCTCTGTGTGTAAGTGTCATATCTACTGTTTCAATTTTTTTAGATAATGATAATTTTTTTTAGATCAACAAAATGACAAATAACCATCCAAATTTACACAACAAATGATAAAAACTACAGAGACTCATAATCGGATTATAGCATTAGTGTCTTACCAAAGAATTTTGACATTTTAATGGGTTGGGTGAGAACATATAGACGATCATTTTTGTTTGACTCGTTCACATTTATTAGAAATAAAGAAAGGAAAAAGGTTAATGGTTTCTTAACGAATCACGTGAGTTTGTCGTGTGAGTGGGGTAAGGCTACGTTTGGGAGTCAACGATTTCGGTGGTGGTGTGGTTAAAAATGCTTTAGCCTTTAATAGGTAACAGTGTGTTTGAAAGTGACAACACAACATAGGGTTCTGTTTTTGCTTTCTGAGAAAGAAAACACTAGAGGCAAATTCAAAAGATCAAACAAAGTTAAAGTGATGTGAACTCTCTTTTTTTCCTTTTTCATTTCTCTTCACTTAATTGCTTTGACTGTTGACTTTTTTGTTAATTTAATTAATGCACCCACCCCCGGCGTATGTTAGCATAATAGTGGCAACCCATTTTTTTGATTGAGTTCAAATTAAATTGAGGGGTAATAAGATTTTAATTTTCGTAGGAGTACAAATTTTTATGATTTAAGTTTTGGAGTACGTTAGTCACTCTTTTGACTAAGAATAATTCAAAATAAGAATGACCAATAATGTCTTGACTGCTTTAGACCGAAACGTTAGTAGTAACTTGGAACGTTTTACTCAACTCCTATCCAATCGGAATATGGGAAATACTTATGATCATGATTGCAATATTGAATTTATTCATTATGATTACATTAATACTGAATAGAAGTAACAAGTTTCTTGAATTTGATTTTTTTTCCAGAAAAAATAGGGTGAAGAGGACCGTGAGAGTGCCGGCGATAAGTTCAAAGACCGCCGATATACCACCGGACGAGTACTCATGGCGGAAATACGGTCAGAAACCGATCAAGGGATCACCATATCCACGGTAAGAGTTATACACAATCAATCTAATCTCGACCGTTAATTATATTGACTTTTATTGAAGACTTGTTTCCTAACGTTGATTTTTTCTTTCTTTTAATCAGAGGCTATTACAAGTGTAGCACAGTGAGAGGATGCCCAGCAAGGAAACACGTGGAGCGTGCAACAGATGATCCAACGATGCTGATCGTAACGTATGAAGGAGAGCACAGACACACTATTCAAGCTGCGATGCAGGAGAACGCAGCCGGGATTGTGGGTTTGGTATTTGAGTCAACGTAATAAGGGGAATTAAAAAACTTGGAGGAAAGTGGGAGAATGGAGGACTTTTCATTTAAAAATTAAAAATGAATTTATTTTTGTTAGAAAATATGGGTGGAAGTTAAGGTGGGGCTGCGTTGTAAATTTGTTTTATTATTATATTAAAATATTTTAATATAGAGATGGAAAATTGGAATCTGACGTTGTTTGTTTATTTATTTATATCTGCTCACCAAAGTCTTGCCAACCATTATTTTTATAAAAAAAATCATGATTAATTATTATGACTTTGTGTTTGGGAGAAGTGGTATCCGAGGGAGGGTTAGAAATATTTTATTTATATATGATCTCATAGAGAAATAATTGAGGTGATTATTTTCCCCTAAAAAAAAATTGAGGTGATTATATTATTATTTTAGATGTCTGAGTTTGGTTGACAAAATGTGCCATATAATTATATAGACTTAGTATATGCTTGAAAATGATTAATTTTTTCAAACATTATTTTTAAGGGGTTTGATGTTTTCAAACACGTTGATAGAGTTTTTTTACTAAATAAATTATTCTATTTAACCCTTCAAGGCTTGCAACTTAACAACTCAATAGTCAATACTCATCGTGGAAAATCGAACAATTGGTGACATTGTTTATTCAAAATAGCGGTAGTTGGGAGAGATTCTCAATGCTATACAATAATACTACAGTAAGATTGTTCGCAAAGATTAATTTTAAAAGGTTAATTTTAAGGCTAGGCTCACACACGATTAAGGTTTTTAATGACTTGGGTTTGGGGAAGAAATTGTTGGGCCATGAATTGATCATCACATTGCGTTAATAGAAATGATATAAGTAAGATTGAATACCATGTCTTCTTACAAAAACTTAAGACATTGAATTTGGGTTCACTCATTTATATGTTGTGTAATCTCAACTATTTCATATGATGTGAGACTTTAATTCACACCTAATACATCACTGTTTTTTCCTTAAAAGTGAGGCTCTTCGTGTCCTTTATCCAACAAAAAGAATCTCTTATGTTCTCTCATAAAGTCGAATCGGACTTTAATACCAATCATTGGGAACTCACCATATGTATGTTTTCTCACAAGCATAAACGTCCACTAAAGAAGTGAAAATGAAACAAAAATACAACTCAAATTTGAGGGCAAGGATCTTCTAAAGTGGGTAAAATATACGGTGAGAAAATCAAATGTTGTTAAAAGTGAATATGGTGTAAAGTGAGAAAATAATGGTTGTTATTGAACAAACTCATGATTACGATGTATCTACAATATCTACCTCTAATATTTTAATTAACAATGAATATTTGTCACTTTTTACTCGAAAGTGAGTTGTTCATTTTAGAGGAGTCAGATCCCAAAAGTGATTATGGTTCAACAATTTATGCCTACCTCCTAAATCTTTCAACATAATAATTTTTTACGCTACATTCAATTTTTACAAAAGAGCACGACATCGGTTAACCCTCACATAAGATAAAGGTCAGAATTAGAATTTAGATTAAAAAACCCAAAAGAAAAAAATTGGATTCTTATGGTCAACGAGAACAACAGACGTATCACAAATGAGTGAGGTGGATTCTTACAAATTGTATTATTTGTAAGATATATTGGATTCTTATGATTTACTAATTTTTTTAGGTGTCATACCCCATTTTTTGACCAATTTTCTTTTTCTTTTTCTCGTCTTTTTAAAGTCGGAAACTTTCGTCGTTTCAGACGAAAATTCGACAGAGAGGTATTTTAAAATACCTCATTTTTTTGGTTCGTTTTAGGGCCACTTTTCATCCTTATTTATTTCATTTTTATTTTTTTTCATACTGACTTTTATTTTTGTTATTCTTTTTATTATTATTACTTATTTATTTTCTCTTTTACTATTATTATTATTATTCTTTTTTATTTTTTATTTACTTTTTCAATTTTTCATCAAAAAGTCAAAGAATGTCGCATGCCTTTTTTTTTTTTCCTGTTTTTTTGCCATCAACCTCTGCACAGAAGCAGCGCCCCTTTTCTTGACTTTCTTTCATCATCCTTACCCAAAAAACAGTCCAAAATCTTCACCAAAATCACGGCAAAGTCACTTCTCAGCTTTGAATTAATCTCATGGTCAACAAAAACGACTTCAAAAATGTCTATATAACAGGAGATTTCATCAGCAGAAGAAGAGAGAAATTTTTTATCAAAAGGTAACAAGAACAACATAAAAACAGCAACACAAAACCATTTCCTCCCTAAAAAAAACTACACAGCCGCGCCACCACCACCCACCTCCTCACAACCCCACACGCGGCCATTCCTCTCCCCCACCACACATAAAAACTCGGCCACCACCCTAAACCACAAAAAAAACAACTCGGCCACCCCTCCCTAACCCACCATTCGGCCACCACCCTAAACCACAAAAAAACCAACTCGGCCACCCCTCCTTAACCCACCAATCCGAACCAAAAAAAAGAGAAAAAATGTAGTTTTTTTTTTCTTTTTACAAGATTTTAAAACCTAGATCTAGGAGTTTTCGAAAAGATTTTGGAAGTTTTGAGTGTGGATTTGAGAAGAGGGTGAGGAGAGGAGTAAGAAAAACTACTTTTTTTTAAAAACAGCGGAGCTTTAAAACTCTGGCGCGGTGGCGCCGTCGTCTAGGCCGGCCGGCCACCGCGCCGGAATTTTTTCCGGCCACCAGATTTTTGAGAGAGAAGAGAGAGGGGGCGGTTTTAGAGAGAACATGCATTGCGCATTTTTATGCCAAATAGTTTAGTTCATAATCCAAGGAAAATGAGACTTTCATTTTGATCCAACGTCATTATGAAATCCCTCGCGTTTAATTTATTTTATCCCACTTAATCTTTTTTTAACTCCAAGTAAAAAACCATAAAAAATCAAAAACATTCAAATATTTAAAACCCCATCAAAAATATGTTTTATTAACAAACCTTGGATTTCAAACCAAGTAGCTTTCTTTTAATCAAACTTTAATCAATCTTAATCATATTAGACTTCATTTTCTACAATTAAAATCAATCATCTTCACTCTTTTGCCACTTTGGCTCATCTTATCTTTAAAAACATTTTCAAAACCTTCAAATCAACCAAAACAAATCACTCGGCTTTTTACCCCGAACTACGTGATTTTGATCCCGCTCGGGTACGTAGGCAAAAAACTTTGTCTTTTCAAATCAACAAAATAACAAAAACATTTTCCTTTCTTTTACTCTCATCATTTTAGTCCTTTTACACTTAGACTTTTCTTTACAAACAAATAATCAATTTAGCATAAAGATAATTAAAAACGAGAGGTTCCTATAGAGTACTATAGACGTTTAGGGTGCTAATACCTTCCTTTTGCGTAACCAACCCCCGGACCTTGATCTCTAAAAATTTAGGGTTTATACGAACTTTTCCCCTTTTCCTTGGAAAAAATAAAAGATCGGTGGTGAACTTAATTTTGTGAGTCAACGCTAACCAATAGCTTGATATCCTAAAATCACCGCGACATTAGGGATGAATTATGATATGCGGAAATGTGAGCATATAAATGAGAGAAGACTTCCTCTCAAAAAAAAATGAGAGAAGACTTTTTTTTAATCGAAAAAGTCAAATAAAATTAATAAACACGATTGAAACATGAGTTATGCCCCATATAAAATGAAAGAGTTACAACTAAACAATCAACTACCATATAACAACATGATTTCATTTGGTTGTTATTTGTCTGCTGTGTTTTTGATGTCTTTGTTTATATCTTTTTTTTAATCAATTATTTTTCTTATCTAAATGATTTATTGATTTATTCTAGTTACACCCTAAATATTTTTTGTTACACCCCAAAGTGACAAAAGTATCCCTAATCTCTTTCCAATTTTTCAACCATTAACATTTGTCTCTCTCCTTTTTCTCTCTTATTCATCTTCTTCTTTTGTCTTCCTCACCCTTTAACTATTGTGAAATCAAACGCAAAAATGGAGGATGAACGATTGCATCAACATGTTTGTTTTTTCGTTTAAACTAAAAACAAAGGAAAATGGGTTTGTTAATTTCTTTCTAGATGGACATATGACAACATCATAATAAGTAATATGATGCAGGTATTTAACAATTTTAAAAACAATTTTTAATTGCACATTCCCAAGTCCTTTTAGATTCGATACTCTTTTTATTACTGAAATTATGGCCAGGCAATAACAAAGAGTAAACTGGTTCTGAACCAAACAGGTTCTGAACTATAACTTAGCACAATTAAAAACAGTTAAGCAGCAGAAAATAAAAGTGCAGGAAAGCTAAAGAAGGCACAAGGTTTGTTAACCCAGTTCGGAGTAAACACCTCCTACTCTGGGGGATACCAATCCAGGAAGGAATTCCACTATAGGAATTAATCCTTATGACTCAAGACACTGACTCCCAGTTCCCAGCCTAAGCAATTAACTTCCTCCTAGTCTTGAATTCTACCCAACACGTTGAGTATTAGAGACCACTAACTTCCTATTCAAGTAACACACCTGTTACTGAACCCCTTAAACAAAACTACCCTATTTTGAAGAAATACTTCAATAACAAACCTTCATTCGTACCTACAGGCTTAGAATGAATTTTACAACTCAATAAAACCTAAACCAACTCAAACAATGAGTGGTGCACAAATAAAACTCTAAGACTCTTTTCTCTGATTTACTTCAATTATGCGTATCTCTTGAATAGCAGCAGCACTCCTCCTTTTATAACCTTCAGCAAGCAACATTAATCTGAATTAAATCTTCTAAAATAGATATATTTCTGAATTATGCAAGGCTTGAAAAGGAAACATATAAATCTTCAAAGTATCTGCAAAAGATTCCTTCAGAAAATATGAACTTCATAAAACACGAGCCAATCTTCAAAAGATCTTCTCCAATTCAATCAACATTCTAGAAGCAATATGCGAGGATAAATCCTTGATAAATCTCGCAAAGATTCGCGCCAAAACAATTCAGAAAAACCAGCTTCTGATGAAGTCAACGAAAGTCAACGCGGGCATCAGACTCACATTCCAGCTTCTGAAGTGCTACAGTGCATCTGAAGGAATTTTCTGCGTCTGAAGCATTTTTCAGGTTCTGAACAGCTTTAAATGAATTTTCTTGCAACTGAAGACTTGTTATAAACATGGAGATGCTTCTATTCAACACATTGGATTCGCCAGAACATGCAGCCAACTTCAAAATACTCAACAATCTTCCCCTTTGGCAAATTTTTGGCTAAAACCAATGTTCACACAACCAAGTTCTTTAATTCAGCATAACCAATCTCAACAATGAAGAACTCCACAAACTTCAAACATAACAAACAGATAGGCAGCGGACAAATGCTCTGCTTGCATGAAAAACCAACCAGCTTCAGCTTCTGAATAACCTGAAGCACACATATCAACTACTGATCAAATTCTGATAACTCTCAGCTTCTGATCATCACATGACACTCCCCCTGAAGTTTCACAAACACACAATCACATGTCAGCTCTCCCCTGCAACTCAGCATACATATCATACTACTCCCCTTTAATTATGAAATGCAGTAACTTCTGAGACAAGTATCTTCTGAAAACTTCAGGAACACATCAACACTCAGGATCATAACATTCATGTACTCCCCCTGAGACACACACTCCCCTTTAATAACATCTGAACATCTCTTCTTGCATTGGTTCTGAACCCTGACCAAAACAACTAGTTTCTGAACCACATGAATTCTGCACCAGATACACTTTGAACAATTCACATAAATTTTTCTCCCCCTTTTTAGCCACAAAATTATGACGAAACACAGGTTTCACATAGGGGACAGAAATCAAATAGGCAACTGCACAAAAATCTGAAAAAATAATCCCAGTTTCAGATTCAGACACAGGTTCAGGAACACTCTTAGCCTTAGCAAAACTGGCAGGTACTCTATCTTCCTCACATCCAGCTTGCTGTAATTGCTATAAGTCCTTATGCAGGCAAACATTTGAAGAATTCCAAACAGACTTATTCCTCTCAGCAATCTTCTTTTGAAGTCTATCAATTCTCTTCTGCACAGAGAGTCTGATGGGAGCAAATTCCTCAGATTCACTATCATCCAGTTTCTTTGCTACTCCAGATTCATCAACCTTGACTTTAGGTTGCACAAACTTGATATTCTTCAAAACTTTCATGTTTAAATGCCCAAGCATTTGACAGATCTTGTCCTCTTCTTCAGATTTCCATAGATAACAATTATCTTCTGATCTGCAGCCCCTCATCTGAACATTACCTTCTTGATCAGTCACCAAACATTCTTTCTTATTGAAATTTACTTTCAGGTCTTGATCACACAATTGACTGATACTGATCAGGTTTGAAGTTAGCCCTTTAACTAAGTACACATCCTTCAATTTTGGTAAACAATCACAGACCAAGTCACCAATTCCCAGAATTTCTCCTTTTGCTCCACCACCAAAAGTCACATACATTTTCTTGGAGTAAGGTCTTATATTTTCCAGAAATTCACTAACCCCAGTCATATGTCTAGAGCAGCCACTGTCAAAGTACCACTTTTTCTTAGATGAAGTTTTCTGAGAAGTATGAGCCATTAGACCAACAGTCTCACCTTTGGGTCTCAAAACCTTCTGAACATTGACCTTTTTAGGAGCAGGTTCAACTCTTCTGTGATTAAAGTGCTCAGGATAACCATATAGTTTGAAACAAAATGGTTTGATATGCCCCTTCTTCCCACAGTGATGACAGATCCATGTATGACTTCTTCTCTTGTTTCTATTAAACTTCTGGGGTTGTTTCTGAGGCAGCATCTGAACATGCTTCTGGCCTTGCATCTGGGCTTGCTTCTGAGGTCTCAACTTAGTCTGCTTCTGACCATGCATCTGGGCTTGTTTCTGAGGTCTCATCTTAGATGTTCCAATCATAGGATTAACATTTTGAGTAGCAGGAACAAACTGTTTAACTGGATTTTTCTGCTTTCGGTTCAGACTCTCATCCACAAATCGTAAACCTGTTTTTCCTTGTTTCTGACTTTCTAAAATTTCATCCAACACATTAGTAGCAGTATTCATCATTCTAACCTGCTTTTTCATATGCTCAAGTTGGGAATTAAGTTGGTTTACTTCTTCTTTCAATTCTGAATTCTGAATTAGAAGTTCTCCTTTTTCAGCCTCCAGTTGAAAAATAGTCTCCTTCTGATCCAGAACTTGTTTGCAAACCTCAGCACTTCTGGTATATAGCTTCTTTTAGTTGTCAGCTAGTTCATCATATGAGGTTTTAACAGCTTCAGACACAGATGAAGCTTCAGACTCTGAGTCAGACTCTGAAAAAGTCTCAGACTCTAAAACAGTTTCCTTCTTCAAGATAGCTCCTGACCTTACTACCAAGCTTGTATCATACCTACCAGATTCACTTGCAGCATCTTCTTCAGAATCATCATCAGACCATGACACAGCTAGACTCTTCTTCTTCTGCTTCTTAAGAAAAGTGGGACATTCAGTTTTTATATGTCCATAGCCCTCACACTCAAAGCACTGCACACCTTTGGCTTGGTTACTTTTCTCCTCAGACTTGGTCTTCTTCTCATCAGTTTGTTGCTTCTTGTTATTGAATCTGAAATTCTGACCTTTGGTCTTGGATTTTCTGTCCACCTTCTTTAGAATTTTGTTGAATTGTTTTCCAAGCAACACTAGAGCTTCTGATAGATCACTATCCTCCTCATCAGACTCTTGTTGATCATCAGCTCCTGAATTAACTGCAAATGCTACTCCTTTCCCTTTCTTATCAGGTTGTTTGCAGAATGCAGTCTCAAAATTTAGCAAAGACCCAATCAGCTCCTCAACCTTCATGGTGGTGATGTCATGAGCTTCTTCTATGGTTGTACCCTTCATATCAAATCTTCTGGGCAGGGACCTGAGGATTTTTCTTACTATCTTTTCATCAGACATCTTTTCCCCAAGAGAATCAAAGGAATTTGCCATGTCCAGCACATTCATGTAGAAATCCTGAATAGTTTCATCTTCCATCATCTTCAGGTTCTCAAACTTAGTAGTCAGCAACTGGAGTCTGGACATCTTCACTTTAGAGGTTCCTTCATGAGTTGTTTTTAAGATTTCCCAGGCATCCTTTGCAACTGTACATTGCTTGATGAGTCTGAACATGTTTTTGTTAACACCATTGAAAATCACATTTAAGGCTTTTGAATTCCCATGAGACAAGTCATCTTCAGCTTTGGTCCACTCCTCTTCAGGCTCCAAAATCTCAGTTTTGTTACCATCTTTGTCCAAAACCACAGGATGATCCCAGCCTTTAATCACAGCTTTCCAAGTTCTGCTGTCAATGGATTTCAGGAATGCACACATCCTGGATTTCCAGTACTCATAATTTGTGCCATCAAGTAGGGGTGGTCTGTTGACATAGCCTCCTTCTCTATCCATGCTTGCCAGAAATTAATACCCCTGGAACTCACCCAAAACACAGGCAGGGTGCCTGCTCTGATGCCAATTGAAATTCTGGCCAGGCAATAACAAAGAGTAAACTGGTTCTGAACTATAACTTAGCACAATTAAAAACAGTTAAGCAGCAAAAAATAAAAGTGCAGGAAAGCTAAAGAAGGCACAAGGTTTGTTAACCCAGTTCGGAGTAAACACCTCCTACTCTGGGGGATACTAATCCAGGAAGGAATTCCACTATAGGAATTAATCCTTATGACTCAAGACACTGACTCCCAGTTCCCAGCCTAAGCAATTAACTTCCTCCTAGTCTTGAATTCTACCCAACACGTTGAGTATTAGAGACCACTAACTTCCTATTCAAGTAACACACCTGTTACTGAACCCCTTAAACAAAACTACCCTGTTTTGAAGAAATGCTTCAATAACAAACCTTCATTCGTACCTATATGCTTAGAATGAATTTTACAACTCAATAAAACCTAAACCAACTCAAACAATGAGTGGTGCACAAATAAAACTCTAAGACTCTTTTCTCTGATTTACTTCAATTATGCGTATCTCTTGAATAGCAGCAGCACTCCTCCTTTTATAACCTTCAGCAAGCAACATTAATCTGAATTAAATCTTCTAAAATAGATATATTTCTGAATTATGCAAGGCTTGAAAAGGAAACATATAAATCTTCAAAGTATCTGCAAAAGATTCCTTCAGAAAATATGAACTTCATAAAACACGAGCCAATCTTCAAAAGATCTTCTCCAATTCAATCAGCATTCTAGAAGCAATATGCGAGGATAAATCCTTGATAAATCTCGCAAAGATTCGCGCCAAAACAATTCAGAAAAACCAGCTTCTGATGAAGTCAACGAAAGTCAACGCGGGCATCAGACTCACATTCCAGCTTCTGAAGTGCTACAGTGCATCTGAAGGAATTTTCTGCGTCTGAAGCATTTTTCAGGTTCTGAACAGCTTTAAATGAATTTTCTTGCAACTGAAGACTTGTTATAAACATGGAGATGCTTCTATTCAATACATTGGATTCGCCAAAACATGCAGCCAACTTCAAAATACTCAACAATTACGACGACAACTCATGTCATATATCATTAATTTTAAATTTTAAAATCAATTTTGATTATCAGATAATAAGTAATATGATGCAGGTATTTAACAATTCTAAAAACAGTTTTTAATTGCACACTTATGAGAAAAATGTAGCTTTTAGATTCCCAAATCCTTTTAGATTTGATACTCTTTTTATTACGACGACAACTCATGTCATATATCATTAATTTTAAATTTTAAAATCAATTTTGATTATCAGATAAATCACAAACAGTTGATATTCTCTCATTCTCATGAATTAAACATTACTCTTGCAGTCATGAATTTCAATCACACAACAACACCAACTACATACATGAGCCACTTATATATCTTGCAAATAATGTACATATCCCTCATCATTCATGTATTAATACAAATACTATAGTCATGCATTTAAATCACAAACAACAACACCAACTATATGCAGAAACAACCAATATATCTTACAAATAATACATATATTCTTTGTTCTTCATGTATTAAAAATGACTCTTTGAGACATACATGTCATATGAGAATCAATATTATATATGTTAGAAATATAGAGTGATTTTAAATTTTAACTCATATTACATTTATTATGTTTCAATTATCTATCAAATAACTAATTATTTTTTTATGATAAAAAATCGAACAAAATTTTACAATGTTACATATTTTATGGAACAATTATGAACTACATCATTTACCACTTTAAAATTAGACGAGAAGAATAAACAACATTAAAGATTTATTTTCTTTTAAAAAAACATTAAAGACTTATTTGGTCTCTCGTTAATTTTTATCTATTCTTTTATATTTTCTTATTTTTCTTTCTTCTTTTTGCGCAAATACATAGAATAAAAACACTTTTGTAAATGCACGAGTAACGAAAAATTGTTATTTTTTTAACTATTAACAAATATTGTTACAAAGTATATATTGTCCCACTAAATCTATACTATATATAAAGAGAATAGAGGGACTTTGGAAGGATTTTGGGCTGACTTTTTTGTTATTTCAATTATACCCTTAAACAAATTTTTTCTATAATAATGTTTTATTGTTGGTGTTATTAAGAAGAAATGAATTTTGTTATATTTATTATATTATTGTTGTCATTGAAAAAGATAAACATGGCTTGTTGAGTTTGTTACATTTGAAAGTCACAAATATATATACTTATAATTTAAATTTATATAAAATATCGTTTGTAATTTACACGCAGTTTTTTTTATAAAATACATCGTTGATAATCTACACGCGTTAGCGCAATAAAAAGAGTGGAAGCTCACATTTAGTGTGTCCGTCTTTCCGCTCTTTTTGAGCTTAGGCAATCCCTGTGGAGATGAACTCTTTCCTAAAAATGTTACTACTTGACGACACACTAGTACATGATAAGTCATAATTTATAGTTCTTTTAGGGTTTCTTTTCATGCAAGTTTAGTCATTTTTCCTTATTTTCTTGAGCTATTTTACTTCAGTACCTTTGTTTTTCTTTTCTAGGCAATAATAATGATAAGCAAGTACTTTGGAGCAAAATCACATAAAGTCAGGCAAGAAAAGTCAAGTTTCGAGGCAAAATTGAGATGGCACGGTCGTGCCATCAAATACACTGATTGTGCGTTGATTCTAGGCAGACCATGCCATTCCAGGTAGTAGGATTACGCACGGCTGTGCCATCCTGGCGCACGATCGTGCACCTGTTGTGTTCTTCAGTTATGTATGTTTTGGAACTTGGCACGACCGTGCGCCCATATGGCACGGTCGTGCGCGTTATGCAGTCAGAAATAATGATTGAAAACTCTTGGTTTTTGTCAATTATTGCTGTGTAATTTGTGGTTAATACTTTGTCTAAGGCTTTAGGCTATAAATAAGGCTCTAATCAGACTTGTTTCTTATCTTGGAATGAGTATAAAGTTACTATAGTGAGATTGTAACTCTATCTTGTTCTAAGCTCAAACATTTATAAAATTTATGCACTTTTACAATTCCTTGCAATTTATTTTATTGTTCTTTACATTTCTGCACTTTACATTTCCGCAATTTTACAATTCCTGTCATTTACATTCTTGTCTTTACAATTCATGCAATTTATGTTTTGTCAAGTGTCTACAATGAACTCTTGTGAGTAGACTTGTCTAGTCTTGGGATTGTTGGAAAAGTCTAATGACTAGATCCTAATCAAACTAAGCCTAGACTCTATTTTATATAAAAACCATTTTCCTATCTAATCTCATCGTTTTCTAAACTCAATAGCAAGTGTTGAACGAAGTACCGAACGGAGAAGTTCAACAACTACTATTTCATCATTTCAAATATCAAGTGAAGTATCTAACGAAGAAGCTTGATATTGAAACAAATGAGATTAGACAAGGTGTCACAAAGCTTGATGGCAAAAAGACCAAATGAATAGCTTTGTGAAATCTTGAGGCCATAAGATTCGTACTTAATGAGTCTCGTATAGCAGCCGACCATGTTTAGTTGCTATTGAGATACATTCATGTAGCTCGAGAGAGACCATGAATTACCTTAGAGAATCTTGTATTTGGAAAATGGATCCAATATAGAATAGAGAATAAGCTTGACCGATTATGTCCTGTCATTAGATATATACCAATAAATCCCAAGACGCTTTTATTTTATTGAATCAAAACTAAATATTTTCTCAACTTAAAATTCTAACTTGTTCAGCTAACATACTCGGAAAATATAGTCAGTAATTACTAAACTCCCTGTGGATCGATATTTTTATTACGCGATATTATCCGTGCACTTGCGGTAACGTATCATCTTGTGATCTAGAGATGATGTTGAAATGTCCTTATGACTTGCTATTTTCGGATGTTGGATATTTGTATGTTGGCTTCATTTTTGCTAAATAAAATATACAAGCAAGATGTTGGACCCAATGTTCCAACATGAGGGTACGACTTCAGTGTACCCTGATTTCGCGCCTTGGAGCTGTTTATTATCACACCTGATCTTTTGAAGATTTGATTGAAGAATTCATTCATGTTACTTGTTCTCCAAGTTGCGTGTGTTTTCAGAAGGAAGATATTTTCAAGAGTTATATTTTTCAGATGGATATTTTTATTTGTGCAAATATATTTTCAAAAGAGACTTTGGAAAATATATTTCTGAAAAATATTTGTTTCAATATATTTCTGAAAAGAATATTTGATACAAATATATGTAAGGAAGATTTACTTGTGCAAATATATTTCTAGAAGGAATCTTGGAAATATATTTTTGAAGAATTATTTGTTTCAACATATTTCTGAGAAGAATATTTGATTCAAATATATGTTGCTGCTGAAGGCCATATAAAGAAGACACCACTCTTGAAGAAAATAATCGAAGCCGTCATTGAAAGAATATTTTAGGGTTTCGACTTTAGGTTGTCTTTGTTGAGCCGTGTGCTCTATTCTGTATACCACTCTATTGCTACTATTGAATATCAAAAGCTTAGAGTTGGTTTGTTTTAGTTGAGTTGTAATATTGTATACTACACCTAAGCTTTGAAGTACGATGTTAGTTTGTGTCTGAAGGGGTCTTCATCATATTGTTTATATTTGTGTAATCACAGGGTGTGTGATTGAGTGGATGTGAGATGGGATCTCAGGTCTACAAGTTCCTATGCTGAAATCAGTAGTAGCTAGGTGATAAGTTGTAAACTTGGAGTTTACTGAGAACTTAGAACTAGGACTACACTAGTGACTTCCTCCTGGCTTGGTAGCCCCCAGAGTAGGTGTGTTTGTCACCGAACTGGGTTAACAAATATCATGTGTCATTTACGTTTCTGTCTTTTATATTTTCCTTGTTATGTTTGTTTATCTTTAGCCTGACGTTGAAACATTAAACTCAACGTTCCACCTGAGTCCCAGTGTTGAAACATTACATACAACATCAGGAAACTACCGTGCCAGAATTTCATATGGTAGAATCACGTGTATCTTGTATTACCCCCTCACAAGATGAAGATGGGTAAATGTTAACCAAATTCAGCTTGTACAGTAGAGTAGAAAAGGGCTTGGGGGAGAAGGGACTTGGTGAAAAAATCAGCTAGTTGCTCCCGAGAAGTAACAGGGAGAAGTCTGAGGATGCTTGCTTGGACCTTGTCAAGCACAAGATGACAATCAATTTCTAAATGTTTTGTGCATTCATGGAAAACAGGGTTAGCAACAATATATAAAGTGCTTTGGCTGTCACAATATAACACATGATTCGTGGAGGATGTGATACACAAGTTCTTCAATAAGTAAAACAACCATTGAAGTTCACAAGTTGCAGCACCAAGAGCTCGATACTCAGCTTCACTAGAGGATCAAGAAATAGTTGGTTGCTTCTTAGTCTTCCATGAAATCAGTGAAGATCCAAGAAAGAAACACATGCCAGTGACAGAGGGCGTAGTGTTAGGGCAACCTGCCCAATTAGCATATGAAAACCCTTGAAGATGTAGAGAAGAAGAGCTAGGGAAGAAGATGCCACGTGCATGAGCTTGTTTGAGATACTTGAGAAATCTACAAGCAACCTTGAAATGAACTTGGGTGGGAGAAGAAAGAAATTGGCTAAGTTGTTGAACAATGAAGGTGATGTATGGGCGTGTTGTGGTGAAATAGAGCAATCATCCAATAAGTCTTCTATATGCTGGAACATCAGGAAAAAAAAACGGGTCCAATGTCTTGGCGAAGCTTGATTGAAGGATCATAAGGAGTATTGATGGGTTTACAATTTAAATGTTCACCATGAGATAGTAAATTCAAACAGTACTTGCGTTGACATAAAGAGATGCCTTGTTGGGATCTTGCAACTTCTAATCCTAGAAAATATTTGAGCACACCAAGATCTTTGATCTGAAAAGAATGATGGAAAGCAGCCTTGATTTTAGAAAATTCATTCAAGCAAGTTCCTGCCAAAATGACATCATACACATACACAAGAAGGTGATATATGATAAAGGTTACCAGAGGATGAATTAATGGAGTGCTCAACAAGAGAGTGACAAACATATGCATCAAGTTTTGTTGGTGGATGCTTAGTACGAGTAGATCTTCTTAAAGGATTAAGAATTGAAGTAGAGACATTCTCAGAAAGAGAACTAGAAGATGAAACAGATAAGGAAGCATGAATGTTATCATCAAAATGAGAAAAAGTTAGATGATTGATTGATATCAAAGAACTAAGATGAAACATGAGACTCGAAGAAGGAGAAACTTTATGTGGTAAAATACGATCTTGAAAGATTACATTTCTTGAAATGAAAATTTCTCTATTATGCATATCAAATAGAACATAACCCTTGACTCCTATTTTGTGACCAAAAAAGATACATTTTCTAGCTCTAGAATGCAATTTGGTTCAATGAGCTGAGAGAGTAGAAGCATATCATAAAGAACCAAAAAATTGTAAGGCATGAAAGTCAGGGACAATGTTATATAAGACTTGGAAAGGGGATTGATTTTGAAGTAAAGAAGTAGCAACTCTGTTGATTATGTAAGTAACATCAATTACAACATATGAAAAAAAAAAGAGGTAACTAGAATGAAACAAAAGGACCCTACCAACATTTAGCAAATGTTGACTCCTTTAGATTTGTAAGATTGAGTGAGGAAAAATTCAGGGTCATTATCAGTCATAATGGTTTTAACTTTGGTATCAAACTGAGTTTCAACCATTTTAACAAAGTTTTGAAATGGGAAGCAACCTCTAATTTATGTTTTAAAAGGATGATCCAAACAAATCTAGAATGGTCATCTAAGACAGTTAAGAAGTATTTGTGACCATGAATAGAAGGAATTGATAAAGGTCCCCATATATCAAAATGAAGCATTTCACAATTGGAACTAGCTTTATTATTACTTGGAACATAAGAAAGCTTCCTTTGTTAAAATGACATGTATCACAAACAAGCTTGTGATCCTGATGAGACAAAAAAAGAAAACATTTATTCATATGCATCATTCTCTGATGAGAAAGATGACCGAACATAAAATGCCAAAGAGCCGACTTAAGAATAGAAAAAACACTATCGGCATAAACACTCTGAACTTTGATACTTTTAGCATCCACTAGCAATTTGTATAGTCTATCTCTTTGCTCAACCAAACCAATCATCTTGAATTAAACATTGAGAATCAGAAAAAGAGACGTTGCAATTAGAGTGTTTACATATATAGTTTGAAAATAGATATAAGATTCAAAGAAAAGTTAGGCAAAAACAACGCATTAAAAAGAGTAATATTAGGAGTTAAGCTGATAGTACCAGCAATCTTAGATAAAAGAAGATGACAAGTTAAACTGCCCCAAAACCAAAAGTTTGCTACAGCTTGTTACCAAAGTAGATCCATTGATATAATTAATTATCCCACAAGCTTGTACATGCATTTTGAATTTCTAGAACCAAATGCTAGATTTTGAATTGAATTAATGGACGTGAATAAAACCCTTGACCAATAGGATTTAAGGACTCCTAAGCTGTTCCAATTTCAAACATGGGAGAAAAGTTCTAACATGCTAAAGAGGACAAAGACCGTGAGATAAATCCAATGAATAAACGGAGCAATTACTTCAAGAAGCTCCTTCAACTGCCCTTTCTCTCACACGAATAGCATAGCTTACAATGTCACTGAATTCAAGATCCTCTCACCATAAAAAAAGGAAGTAAGTTCAGACATCACAACAACACAACACATATAGCATTAATGCAATTTTAATTTTAAATTTAATCTTTAATATACTCTTTATTCAAATAGTATATCTAACATTCACAACCCGATTGAATAAGCAATATCGATCTTGGTCATGCAAGAAGGATCACAATTCACGAATCGATACCTAATATACACTCGTAACGCAAACATGAAACATTAAACTACATCATAAGCATCAAGTCGAGATTCATCTCATAGTCGATCAAATGACATAAATTTATACGAACCAACAGAAGAGTAAGACCACAATTATCATATTATTAAACATAAATATATACATTCAACTCAACATAGTTCAATTGAACAAATTACAGAAAATAAAAAGAGAAAGAGGGAAAACTAAAATTTTTTAATAAGAAAGAGAAGACCTATGAAAGTAATTAAAAAAACAAAAAATAAGAAACAAAAGAAAGGAACAAGAAAGAAACACTCTTAGCAGAGATCGAGCTTATACACGAAGAAGCAGAGACCAAATTATAATAACTCACCTAAGCTATTTATTCCAATGAGGATCAAGACATTTTGAATCCAAAGCTATTGCAATTACTCTTCATAAATCAAGAGAGAATATATTAAACCAACCAAGCAATCGACTAGTACAGAAAACACTTTTTAAGTCGGGTGAAAGGACTTTTTAAGTCGGTTCTGTACCCGACTTACAGGTGGCCGACTTAATAACCATTTTGTTTTTAAGTCGTTTTTTTGATCCGACTTAAAAGATCTTTTTAAATCGGGTAACCCGATTTAAAAGAACATATTTAAGTGTGTTTACCCGACTTAAAATCTATTTATATTTTTTTTAAAAAAACATTTTTTTGACCCGACTTAAAAGATCTTTTTAAATCGGGTAACCCGATTTAAAAAAACATATTTAAGTTTGTTCACATGACTTAAAATCTATTTATTTTTTTAAAAAAAAAACTTTTTTATCTTGCATTCCAAACAACACAGTATGCACTCAACATAGCAACCTATTTAATATCCTTGTGTTAAAAAGTGATTTTTGTACTAGTGATTGGCGTGATTATTTTAATGATGAAATGGAAAAAATATTAGCAACAATAGTAAACGCATAGAATATAGAAATTGCATCATAGCTAGCAAAGTGTTTTCTAAGTCATAATTATCAATACACCATATACCAATAACAATGCATACATGCATAACTATTCTAGATTCCAAAAGAAAAATAAAGTAAAAGTGAAATCATTATCTGATATCTGTTCTCATATCTTCATATAAACTGCATCCGTAGGTTCACCCAGTAGTGATCAACATGTCTAAACATCCACGTTCTTTTTACTAGAGTGGCACATGTAAACCAAAAATACTAGGGAAGAGATAAAATATTATAAAATAAAAGATATTCTCTTACCAACCAGCTCTCACTTGCATCTAACGCAGCAGAGCCAACCCATGAAACAGGTCCTTTTAACTTCAAATGTTTTGCTGGATCAATCACTTGGATACACTTTCCACTCTTGCAATCTAGAAAACAAGTCACAATAACATAAGTATTAAGTAACCAATAAAGATTAACCAGTGTGTATTTAAGAAAACCAATTTATTTACACCAAAAAATAGTATGATTACTGCAGTTTGTTCTGCTTTAATAACTGCTGCAAAAAAAAAGGAAAAAAAAATAATACCCCAAATTCGTGTTGTCCCATCCTCTGAACCTGTTATGATCTGAACATTGTTCAAAAGAAACCAAGTTAAAATCTCAGGCAACACATTGTGTGTGGGAAGACAAGTAAGATAACCATAAGAAAATTCCATCCCACATTTCTCTGGCACCAGAAAAATAGTGGAATTTAAATTCTATTACTGGGGCAAATTTTTCACCTTTTTCGTGGAAAAACTATTTCTGTAGTAACCTTTTATAAGGTAACCTTTTTATTGTCCTGTTTAGATCTCTTGTACGTTCAAAAAGAGTTTATATATAACTCTAATATTATTAAAGAGAACATCACATATAGGCCATTATATATAACTCAAGTTGTATTTCTCTTCTCTACATTTTCCATCTTTACTCTATAATTATAAAAGAAACAAAGCACAATTCTCATTGACCCTTGGCAATTAGCCAATTACCAGATTTAATATTAAACATTTAAAAATGCAACTACCAGATTTAGCCATGCTATGAAAATGAATAAATCCTAGAGTCGGTCTCGATATAAAAAATAAACACTTCCAAGTTAAAATAAAATACTGATTTGAACTCCATGAGCTAAGATTCATAGGTGTAGGCGTAGCATCACAGACATATACAATCTTCATGTAATAATCAGGGAGAGAAAAATAGAGATGTAAGTTGCTTCAGAGAAATAAAAGAGACCCAAATGGATGAACTAATTTGAATTTCTATCACAACTGTAACATATTATTACCTTCTGAAGAAATATTATACTTGAAGCTTGTAAGTTCATTCCAACTCCATCCTCGAAAGCTTGTACCTTCTGAAGAAATATTATACTTGAAGCTTGTAAGTTCAACCATGTCATTTTCATCACGCTGCATAATCATATAACAAATAAGATCCGCATAAATTAACAAATCAAGGTCTGAACAATAATAACTCCAAATTCAGTTTACAGGAGAATAAAGATAAAATAAGTTTAACATCCTGAGTTAAGTATTTCAGTCACTCTAAAAAGCATAATGAAGTATCCAAAAGAAAATAGAATGCAAAAATGTGCCAGTACTCTTAAAAGTGTTTCCAAATATGACCCCAACCAAAAACATAAAGACTTGTAGTTTTTCACTCATAGTTTGTAAAATATGTTCTCTATTAAAACATAAAGACTTAATAGTTTTTCACTCAAATAATAAGAAGTTAGCTAGTTTGTAAAACATGACCCTAGCTAAAAACCAAAAGACTTTCAAGCCTCTCAATATTAACGTGTACAAAAGTGATGTGCTGCTTGACAATATCACACAGCAGAGAACTATTTGGGATAGCGGATAGAGAAATCACAAATATGTGACCAACAATGCATTGATAATTTGTTGTGTGAAATCAGCCCATCACTTCTTTATTATAATGACATAATGCATAATGTTACAGCTAGACATTGCATTATCATCTTAATATAAGCAAATCTCCTTACCACTAATACCCAAATTAACTTAACTTTCTACATATGTTAGACTTTCCTTGTGAAATACACAGAATCATTAGAATGCCATGAAGTAAAAATAACAAAGCATATATCAAGTCAATTTAGAGTCCAATCTAAGACTAAACTTCACATACTGTTTGGATACAACATTTCAACGAATCCCGCTTCATGAACTCATCATAAAGAGGCAAGCAAATGAGTAAAAACTAAAAAGACATACTTCAGAAAATGGCATAAAAATAACATGAAAGTAATTAAAACCAAAATTATTCAGACCTGAAAAACTAAAACAACAATAGTGGTTCCAATCTTGAAATAAGAAGGGAGTTTAAGACCCTTCTTTTCGAGCAAATCATTTCTCCTACAGAGATCAAAACTGAACCAAACTTTGGGAGGAAGATCGACAGACTTAGTCATACTATAAATTCGAATTGACCCTAAAAACGAAATGAGACAAAAAGGATGGTAATAATCGTTAGTAACATTCAAAAAATACTAAAAAAACTAGTGGCACCAAAGTAAAAAAATTCGTAAAGGCCTTTTCAAATGGCAAACTTCAAACTAAATTTTCAAATGCTTAACAATTGTTGTGCAACACATACATTAGCATAAAATTTATACACAATTATAGGAAAACATAATCACAGGTTACTGAACATTGAGAAATCATTAACTTATAGGGAAAAAAATTATCGTACAAAACCCCTTAACCAAAAGAAGCATGTCACTAGATAAATTCATGTATAGTTCAGATCTGAAGTAGAGATAAATTCATGTATAGTTCAGATCTAAAGCAAATTGAAGTTGAAAAAAGTGAAAAAAAAAAACAAAAGAACAAATAAATCTTAGATCTAAGAAGAGTACCAGAGAATCAGATCCTGTCGACATGAGAGACAAAGAAGAAACGATATGTTTTCCTACAAGGCTCAGTTCGGCGGCAAGAGGTGAATGTTCTCCAAAAACTAATCAAACCAGAAGATAGATCTCGTGATGGGGAGCTCGAATAACGTCTCTTTCTCTCCGATCTCATCATGTGGTGGCTGGATCTGGTTGAGAAAGCTATTGAACGGTGGTGGGTGTGAGAGAGGGAGGGGTTGAGAAAGCTACTGAACAGTGTGAGAAAGCAAGAGTGGGTTTGGTGTTTTTTTGTTTTATTTTAGTTTAAATTTTTAAAAACTTTTTTTAAGTCAGGTGAGCCGATTTAAAAACTATCTTAATTAAAACCTTATCCCCGGATGAAGTTTTTAAGTCAGGTGGATGGCAACCTATTCAATATCCTTGTGTTAAAAAGTGTTTTTTGTACTAGTGATCTCACCAGACATGCCAAAAAAATGCCGAAAATACAATTACAATGTCCGAATAAGAAACAAAAGTATAGCCGCTATGTTACAACGATATAGCGCTACAGTTAGGTACATTTGGCCAATTTGTGCAGGTAGCCTGGCACTGGTACATGATAATTTACTTACATTTCTTACATTACCTCCATGTAGTGAAACATCACTTCTTCCAAGTACTCCTTTTCAAAAAATGGTTTTTACAACCCCTAACTTAACAATAACTTATCTATATAAGCTCCTTTTAACAATATATATTGTATGTGCTTGTGTGCACACTAGAAAAATATAGTCATAATTTTGACAAAATTCAAGATTGGTTGTTTGATGGGATAAAGCAGTAAAGGCAACATGCATGCAGCTCATCGTTTTGGTAAAATAATATCTTGCACTCTAGCATGTTTCTATGCTTAAATATTTGAGAAACTCTTAAACATTTTTTATCACTTGAACTTAGTTAGCCAACATTTAAACTACGAAATAATATCAATACAGAAGAAAAACTTAAACTTAATGTCAAATTGCATAGAAATAGAATAACTTTTCAAAGAAGTGCTTTCCTAAAAAATCAATTCAAATTTAACCAAATACTACTAGTCTACTACCCTAGTCTACTACTAGTATACTACTACAAAATTGAAACAAAAGGAACTCATATTTATACCACACACACGTGACACAATAATATGCAAAACGTGACAAAAGAGCAAATGAAGTGACAATGTACATTTTCACAGATCAGTGAACCCAATTACCTCATCTAATGTCTCAGGTTTATCAGAATTCTTGCGAAGGTATTTTGGGAAAAGTCTAAAATAATGCACAGACACAGCAGAAGAAACGGAAAGTGAACCCACTCAAAGAGACGTCAAAATAATAGATAGAGGAAAGCATAGTACTAGATGTGTGATGAGTAGCCACACCAAAGAAATTCCAAAATAGTTATGAATGTGCACTCCCTTAGTCAAAATAGTCGGTCTATTAGGCATATAAAATCAACAAGAATTAATTATAAATAGTTTCCAAATTCTATTTTGACTAACAAAGTGCATAATCAGAGGCTATTTTGTAATTGCACTACATTGAAGGACTATTGTGACTACTTGTTGCAAACGAAAATGACTATTTGTCCTTATTGTTATGAAAACATACATAATGCCAATTTTAATCACTTTTTCTTCTTCTTTTAAGAAAAAACTACTTTTTTATTTTATTGAAGGGAGATCATTATGTCAAATTACAATGGAATACGTCGATTAAAATAAAAGCACTCCACATCTTGCCAAAGAAGGTTAACACAACCCCGTGGGGTGAATTTAGGAGATGAGTACCCATGGGTAGCGTAACATGCAAGCCAGTCAACAACCTCGTTTGCCTGCCTGGAGATGTGAGTTATAAAGAATTCTCCAATCTCACATCCTAAGATGATTAATGTTGGAGACGATAGATACACACGGATAAGTCGTTGTCATCCCTTCAATATCAAGTTCACAGCCACCACAGAGTCGTATTCAATATCCATTGATCCAAAACCTTTATTCCACCCTACTTGAAGAGCGGATAAAATCCCCCAAATTTCAACCATGAGGGTCCTTTTCTTCTTCTTGACGCAAATAAAGAAGAAATACAAACATTAAGGAACACTGCATATTTATAAAGACTTAAATATGTATTTGGTTCTTGCAGATATAGTGAATTTCAATTAACTTTTGGTCTCTGTATTTTTTTTCAAATGCCCTCGCAAAAAAAAAATTGTTTCAGAAAACTCTTGTGGTCATTTTCTGGATGATTTGGCACATATCATCCTACGTGACATTTGATGAGTGTGCAATTGTGGTCCACGTTGAATTGAAATTAAAAAAAAATGATAAAAATAAAAGTTATGCATTTGGTCTCTTCAAATGTAAAAAATTCGGCTTTTGGTCCCCGCATTTTTTTTAAAAAAATTATACCCTTGCAAAAGAAATTTTATTAATTAAAATGGCACACAATTTACAACCGCAGAGAGAAGATTTGAACTTTTATTCATGTTGAACCATAGCAAAAGCAAGGTCATAAAAGGCCAAGTCTCATCACCAAGCAACTCTATACCTTCAACACCATCCATTTGAGGAAAGGTTGCTATCTAGCATTCTTGAATTCTTAGAGTAAAGGTTTCTACCACTCAATACTAGAAACACTACCGATTGAAATTGCAAGAGATTCACTTGGATGGGCAAACACCATGTTGGGTAACCTCATTACTATAGCTAAGGTAAAGGCTATGATATATCGATTAAGTCATAGGTATGGTGAGAATTTCTAATTTCTCAACTTTTTTCTGGAACTTGCCAATTTCTTAAGCCTTAAATAGTGAATAATTAACCAAATGTTAATACACACAATAGTGTAGTCAGGACCCGGCTCATGGTGCAATTTTTTTTTTGGTAAATAGTTTAGTGGTGAAAAATTCAAATCGTAAGAGTAAATGTGGTCAAGACCCACCAGGTATCAATAAAACGATCCTTTGCGTCCAACTTCTGCAAATCATTCGAATCAGGGGTAATGTCTTATGAGGCCTTTTGAATCTTCATTCTTGATCTTTCCAATGTCTTCACAAGTCTTCAAATGTCTTGATTTGCCGATTTGCATGATTTCTTTGTGAAATTACATCATAACACCATAAAATTGCTATGTTTCGGGAAGAATAGAATTACATGACTCAAATATAGAAAACATTACAAATATCTTGAAATCATAAGCAATTGTTCTAATACTCCTCTATTCTGGATGAAAAACCTACTGAAAATTACTGAAAAGCATGCTAAGAATAACGTAAGATGACTTGTCATCATGCCACCTTAAAGACGCTTAAGGAAGGTTACCCGTGCGCCTAACCACGCGGAAACACTACCTTAAGATGATCTTGGTCGTTTTCTAAATATCCAACTATCTTCCGCAACCCATGCTGGTTTACACGGAAATGGTTACAACCAACTGATCTATATAAGTGAGGCACCTCTGTCAGGACCAAGTACGGTCTAAGTATCACACTTTTACACGCTTCATCACTTTTGAATAAATACTAACTTGAGCATCGGAGCACATGTTTGTTTTATAGGTACTTTCATCCTCCGCCCTAGAACAAGCTTCCACCATATCAGTGTTCCTCCTCCACCGTACAGGTCCACCACAACATTGGCACTACAACACATCATCCTTAAGCTCTGTTCCCGGACATATAACCTTCATTGAGATTGGATCATCCTTTTTTGGAATGAGAAGAATATTAGTCTCTACTACGGTAAGAGAAAACTCGCTGCTTCCAACCACATTACTCTTGTATAACAATCACATTCCCACAAATATCAACGAATCTCTTATAAAACGTCGGATTGAAACCATCCGAACCATACGCCTTATTCGAGTCCATCTAAAAAAGTATTTCACGTAATTTTTATTTTGTGACTGGATACAAAAGTATGGTATATGACCTGAATGCCCTATGTCTCCACTAAACACACCTCATCCTTCAACAAAGGATCGATGAGTGATCCAACCTATCTACCACTAAATTAGATAAGTGTGAATTTGGAAATAAGTTAATATCTCATTCACCGTTTCCATCTCTTCTCTCCTTCGAGCCCAAGTAAATTGGTATCCTATAATCAGAATATCAACAAGACCGCTTTCCTGCACTCCCTCCCTATAGACTCTTATTCGTCATGGTGGATGTTCTGTTATACTTCTCTTCCCTTCATTTAATAATATATTATTAAAATCTTCCATGATACATTATGGAAGAGAGTGAATCGCCAAGCCGGTAAATGTTGATTTCTAATCTCCATGATGATGAAATTGGTTGAGTAATTTATGAGATGACCTTCAAAAGGTAATCTCTAAAAACATGTTAGTCTACCGCTCTTCCCAATTATATCAACCACAAAAGAACCGTCATAACCAGCTGGTCCTCAATCTTATTTGCATGTACTAATATTTTGCAAAGAAAATTATTTCCACTTCCGAAGGAGATCGCTGAGACTAGAAACTACACTCGGGTTTCCGCCGGTAAAAAATGTTGAATTTATTTATTGTCAAGTCGACTCGGCCTTGAGTTTCAGAGTTGCCACACGCCCATTTATTGTCATGACATCATCCACCATCATGCTTTCTTTCTCATTATTGTTGTTAGTGTTCTATAGTTGTTGTTGGAAGTCCTAGCTCAACATAAAAAAAAATCGTAATTGATAGGCCATACATTGTGATCGGGTTTGATCTCTCGACTTGTGTAGTTGTGTGTAAGTTTCAATTATTATTGATAAAAAAAATTCGTGCATTCACACGGATCACATATATAAAAAATAATTACATTGTTATTATTTTGAAAGGGAAATGCTTTATCAATCTAATTATTCCCTCGCGAATGCACAACGAAAAGGATTCATTGGCTGATTTCCCATGTACTGTGGCCATGACCCACTACAATTTCTTTGCCTCTTTTATATAAGATAGACGCGTGTATTTACGGCATGTTCGCTATATAGCATTTCGCTACATATAGCAATGCTGATTCTGAAATGTTTAAAAATAGTAAATGAAAATTATCAACGTTGTAACGTTTCTATTAAAAAATTATATGCAAAAATACTTTAAATATTTGCACCGTGCAGATTTTATTTGCCTTTATCTGCAAAAAGAAATTTTTAAGTAGTGATATGAGATGCGTAAAAAAATATACTGATTTGAGAAAGTCGATATGATAAAATTTTGAAAACTCATGACTATTTTCAAAATATCAACATTAATGTAGTGTTTCTATTAAATATTTTGTTATTTTATATGCAAAACACTGTTATATATTTTCATCGCGTTTGTTGTGGATTTTACGTGTTTATATCTACGGAGGCAAATTTTTATATACCGATATGAAAAAGTCAATATGATAAAATTTTAAAAACTCATGACTATTCTCAAGATGCCAACTTTAATGTAGTGTTTCTATTAAATATTTTTTTGCACCGCACTCATTGCGGATTTTATATGCTTAAATTTGTGGAAGCAATTTTTTTTGTAACCATATGTGAAAGTTTTGAAAATTCATGACTATTTTCAACGTATCAACAAAAAGTAGTGCTTCAATTAATTTTTTTTTATTTTATATGCAAAACACACTTAAATATTTGCACCACACGCGTCGCAGGTTTTATGTGCTTATATTTGCGCTAACAAATTTTTATGTATTAATATGAGAAAATCGATATGATAAAATTTTGAAAACTCACGACTCTTTCAAAATTTCAACAATGGAGTTTTTGTATTAAATGTTGTTTTTATTTTATATGTAAAACAAAATTAAATATTTGCGCCGCACTCGTTGCAAATTTTATTTGCTTACATCTATGGAAGAAAAATTTTATGTATCGATATGAGAAAATGGAAATGATAAAATTTTGAAAACTAATTATTATTTACAATATATCAACATTAATGTAGTGATTCCATTAAATATTTTTTATTTTTTTGTATGTAAATGAGTGAGATTAAGAGTCTGTTTGTTATAGCTTTTTTAAGAAAAAAATCACTTTTAAAAATATTGCATCGGTTTGTTACAACTTTTTTTTAAAACCAGAATCTAAAAAAATATATAAAAACAACTTCAAAAGTGAAGCCGTTAAAAGTAGCTTATGACAAAATAATTTTTTTTAGAGGAGAGAGAAAGTTATTGTCTAAAGACTTAACTAATTTTGTAACAAAAAAATGTCTTTTATATAGTTGTTTCCAAACAAACTAAATTATTATTTAAAAAAAATGATTTTTATTACGGTAACCTCCTCCTCCTCATAAAAAATGATGGGAGAGTTTTATCATTATACTTCTTTTACTATCCACGCCAAAATATTTTTTTTTTAAAAAAAGAAATGCTAAAGAAGTTTTATCCAATACTAGTACTTGGACCAGTGCGATGCACGAGAAATTGATTATGTCATTGACTAATAAATATGGTAGCTCAACATGAAATGTTATAATAGTTGTTGTTGGGCATGAGTTAATGCTTCCAAAAAACGACAACAACAACAGCGACCAAGCATTATCCTACTAAGTGTGGTCGCCTACATGAATCGAAATACGTCATATTGTTCTATCATAATTTATATTTAGATCCAACTTATTAATCTATAAATATGTTCTAATAGTTTCTCTTATAGTTTTTCTAGGTCGTCATATACCTCGTGTAATCTTTGTATCCTCTATTTGATCAACTCTTCTTACTATAGAATCTATAAGTCTTTTTTCTACGTGTCCAAACCACCTAAGCTTGTTTTCCACAATATTTAATATTATAGGTGCTACCCTAACTATCTCTATAATGTTATCATTTCTAGTCTTGTCTTATCTAGTCTTACCACACATCCAATGCAACATTCTCATCTCCGCTCCACTTACTTTATTCTCGTGTTGGTTCTTAACCGCCCAACACTCTGTTCCATAAAACATCGTTGGTTTGACAATTGACTGATATTTTTTCCTTTCAACTTGAACGATACTTTTGTATCACATAAAACACTCGCGGCTCTTCTCAGTTTCAACCATCCAACTGGAATAGGTGATTAACATATGCTTTTATTTCTTCGTCATTTTGTACTATGGTCCCAAGATATTTAAATTGGGTAACTTGTATGATATGATATTCAACTTTCATGTCTAAGGTAGAACTACTTCACCTTTTGCTGAAACTGCATTACATATACTATGTCTTGCTTCTACTCAGGCGAAAGTCATATGCTTCTAAGGCTTGTCTCCAAGTCTCCGAATCCCATTTAATTTCTCCCTCGACGCTTCTAATGCTTATCACATCATAGAGATTGTTAACAAGAATTATTTAAAATCTCTTGTTGACTCCATTACAACATAATAGATCAAAAAATACAGATAAATAAAAAAACAAATACATTCAACGAATGTAATTATCTCTTAAAGAACAACTTTCAAATTTATGCATGATAGTGAATTTAAGTTCAATTAGTTAAAATAGATATAAAAATACAATATTAAAACTATTTTTGACTCCATAAGTTGTTTAAGAGACTTAACGACTTTTATACATAAGATAAGATAATAAATTTAGGTTCACTTAGTTAAAATAAATATAAAATTACAATATTAACGCTATTTTTGGCTCCAAAAGTTGTTTATGGAACTTAACAACATTTATATATAAGACATAAGATAAGGGTTAAATATGTTTTTGGTCCCTATAAAATTGGGACCTTCTAAGTTTACTCCTCACTTAATTTTAATAGTTTTTTAGTCCCTATAGAAATTCCTCCGCAAAAAATTATCGCAAAAATTAGATTTCTACGTCCATATTTTTGTTACTTTTATCTTGAACTTTTGTTGTTTAAAAAAATTCATATTTAATTTATTTTATGTTAAAAAATTCTAGATTTTAGTAAATGAACCTTTCATAGTGTTCTAAACTTGTCTCAAAAAAATCGTTAAAAAATTTAAGAGTTTAAGGATAATTAAACAAACTTTTTTTAGCAGGGACTAAAATTTTAAGTAATTTTTTTTTGTATGGATTAAAAAAGCTATTAAAATTAAGTAAGGACTTAACTTAAAAGTTCTCAATTTTTTAGGGACCAAAAACATATTTAACCCATAAGATAAATATAAAATATAGGTTCAATTAGATAAAATAGACATATAATTACAATATTAACCCGATTTAAGGCTCCAAAAAATTGGTTAAGAGACTTAAGAACTTTTATATATAAGATAAGATATGAGATCATTTTCTAAAAAAATAAAGAAAGAGTGAAAAGTTATAAAGGAAATTTGCATCAACTTTTTTGGCTTCAGAAAGTTGTATAAGAGACTTAAGAACTTTTACATATAAGATATGCAATTATTTTCTAAAAAAAATAAAGAAGAGCAAAATATTAGGAAGGAAATTTGCAATAAATTTTTTCGTTTCAAAATGTTGTCTATGAGACTTAAGAACTTTTATATATAAGATTTGCAATCATTTTATAAAAAAGTAAAGAAGAGCAAAAAATTAGAAAGAAAATTTGCAACAAATTTTTTTGCTCCAAAAAGTTGTCTATAAGACTTAAGAACTTTTATATATAAGATAAGATATGCGATCATTTTCTAAACAAATAAAGAAAGAGAAAAAAATTAGGATGGAAATTGATAACAACTTTTTTGGTTTCAAAAAGTTGTCGAAGAGACTTGAAAACTTTTATATATAAGATAAAATATGCGATCATTTTCTAAAAAAATAAAGAAAGAGCAAAAAATTTGCAACAACTTTTTTTGCTCCAAAAAGTTGTCTAAGGCCCTGTTTGGTTTGAGTTTATTTTGAGCTTATGAAAAATAGTTTATGTAAATAAATTAGCTTTTATTTTAATTTATAAGCTTTCACTAACGAAAATTGTATTTTCATAATCTGTTTTTTCATAAATTACCTTCAAAACTTATAAATAATACATAAAAACTTATTTATTTGCATAAGTTGTTTTACATAAGCTCTAAAATAAGCTAATTCAAACGGGTCCTAAGAGACTTAAGAACTTTTATATATAAGATAAGATACTTAAACAAAGATTTAAACTTCAAATATACTTTAGTCAAATTTTGGTTGTTATTCCTTAACTTAATTTCAGACAATGATTTGATCATTTATCCTTTTTTTTCCATGCCATTTTGGTCCTCTTGGTCTAGTTGCATATGAATTCTCAAATCTAAAATTCGTATATAAATACGGGTGATGGACCATAAATTTAAAAGTTGGGCTTTCACTACAAAACAAAATCATATATTTGAAGCTTGAAAATTCATATGCAATTGGACAAAAAGGAGCAAGATGATGTGGAAAAAGTTAGAGGACTATATCGTTGCTTGAAATTATGTTAAGAGACCACAAGAGTAATTTTTCCTATACTTTATTAGTATTAAAAAAAACTAAAAACATACTTTTGATATATGAAAATATAGAAAATTCATACTTTTAGTTCTTATGGATTTTTTTTATAAAAAAAATTGATGTGACAAATTTTTGATGATGTGGCAACGTGTGATAGAATATGATTACGTGGAATACATAAAATGAAAAGTTCTTAATGGATTTAAAAAGAATTGATGTGACAAATTTTTAATGATGTGGCAACGTGTGATATGACATGATTACGTAAAATACATAAAATGAATAGTTCTTAATGGACTTAAAAAGAATTGATGTGACAAAATTTTAATTATGTGACAACGTGCGATAGAATATGATTACGTGGAATTCATAAAATGAAAAGTTCTTAATGGATTTAAAAAGAATCGATGTGACAAATTTTTGATGATGTGGCAACGTGTGATAGGATACGACTACGTGGAATTTATAAAATGAAAACTATAAAAATGGTCAAAATTAGGGTAATTCACCACAATTTCTCGTCTCTTCTCGAAAACTCGTTCTATTCTTTTCTAATCTTCTACACCTTTGATAATATCAACAAGTAGAGTTTGATATTTGAGTGCGACATCTAGGCAGGACAGGCTTCCTTTGTGTTGATGTAGAGTACGTACGAGGATGTACAACAATTGGAAATATGAAACACTAATTCTTGAGATGCATTAAGTGGAGTGTGGGTATCATGTGTCTTTTTTTTATACTGTTATTTATGTGTTCGGTCGTTTCTATCATGTTAATTATGTTTTTCTTTTTTGTAGAAGATAGTGAAACGTAAGCTGTTTATATGAGACGATAAATTTGACGCATAAACAACACCCACTGTGGATGTTTCATACACAATGGAACATTCAAAAGTAAAATAACAAGAATTTTAGATGGTATCCTAATCAGCCTTAAATTGCAATTTGATTGGTACATCAATTGCTCATATCTCATAAAGCATCTACAGTGGAGCACCGACTATGCCCTAAAGTGAATCTCAGGTATACACATAATTATTTTACATTCTCTTAATATAAATGCATAGAAAA
Organism: Medicago ruthenica; assembly: GCA_018208015.1. Classification (NCBI taxonomy): domain Eukaryota; kingdom Viridiplantae; phylum Streptophyta; class Magnoliopsida; order Fabales; family Fabaceae; genus Medicago; species Medicago ruthenica. The sequence continues at coordinate 117,666,083 of CM031371.1, read as the reverse complement.
AACGTGGGATGGTAGCAAAATCCGTACCGGCGGATAAAATCCATCACGATTACGAGACGGCTAGTTTAATAGATATCATATTTATCCAACAAAATAAACCCATGTATCTACTATCCATACCCACATATACCAATTGCCATCCATATAACCATTGTTAAGGTGATTTATGACATGATTCTTAATTCTTGAATGCAAATTTTGTGCCAATTCAAAGTTGGTAGAGTGTTGCAAGTTCATCCTTATGATTTATTTTTGTTAATTTTCATTTGAGCCATTGATAGTCTGATACCTTAATCTCATAGTTTGTCCGCACTAAACTATCATGCAAAATACCCAAAATTAGGAGGGGCGAAATTAAAATTGTTTCTCCAAAATATCTTTTTATTCTTTTTAAATTTTCCATTAACTTTTTTCATTGTTATTTAATTGCAAGTTTGTCTTACTTTACATGACTCAATGTGTAGTGTTAGTGTTGTGTCTGTGCTTATCGAGAGGTCATTCCACATTTCCAATAAATAAAGGTATATGTTCATTCATCTCCTCATTATAAAGCTTAGATAGGCTTGAGTCATTTATATGTTTACCATTGTTATATTGACTTATGTGAAATATGTGAATGGAAGGAAGTTGTTTAAGCTACCGTAAGAGATGAAGATGGAGGAAAACTGGAGAATACATTTGCTACTCCTGTTGCGCTAGGAAGTTACATGACATTGATGACACTGGTACTTGTATGGGCAATTAATGATACAAATTTTTTTTGGTAAATCAATTTATATTTTTTCCAATATCATCATCACCAACTAGGAGAAATCATAAGCATTACTAGTTTTAATTATATTGTAGAACAAGTTTGGTGTGAGGTTTTTGAGACACATTATTTGACTAGGGAAAACCAATGATTGTTTCATCAAACAATCTGCGAGGTTACTAGAAAGACAAAGTAAAATTTGACAAAAATGGTCCAGTTGTAATTATAAAAAATATGAAGAAGAAAGAGTAATTTCAACAATGAATGACATGTTAAATGATTAAACCAACAACACCTTACTCATTGAATTAATTATCTGAGACAATATTAGGTTGGATTTTTCCATCATAAATGCAACATTGTGATCCTCCACAAAGGAGATATCCAAGAGAAAGGCATTCCTTCACCATGGTGGCCATCAAGGAAAAAAATCATGGTGGAATGAAATGAAATTTAGCCATGATCTTGGCGCACCACCTTACAGATAGCCACATGATTTGAAGAAATGTTTGAAAAGTTTATGTTTTAACAGTTGTTATCAAACATATGTCTCTTGATATTTAGAAAGTTAGGAATATTGTTAGACATGCAAGGAGTTTGCAAGATAAACTTAGTGCTAAACAAACATTTTTTTTTATTAATATGAGGAAAGAATTGCTAGAAGAGTATCTTCTAGCAATTCTTTCCTCATACTTAATAACAACAACCCGAATAATTGTTTCTTTAGTAGTGAGTTTATCTTGCAAACTCCTTGAATGTCTAACAATATTAATAATTTTCAGAATATTAGGAGACATATGTTTGATAACATCCGTCAAAACACAAACTTTCCAAACCTCTTTTCAAATCGTGTGGCTTTCTGTAAGGTGGTGAGATGAGATCTTCGCTAAATTCCATTTCATTCCACCATGATTCTTTTCCTTATGGCCACCATGATGGAGGAATGCCTCTTTCTAAGGATGTCTCCTTTGTGGTGGATCACAATGTTACATTCATGATGATAAAAGTGAACCTAATGTTGTGTCAGATAATTCATTCAATGAGTAAGGCGTTACTGGTTAACCATTTAACATGTCATTCATTGTTGAAATTCCTATTTATTCTTCATATTTTGCAATTGCAGGTGCACCGTTTTTGTCAAATTTTACTTGGTCTTTCCACCAACCTCATAGTTTGTCTAAAGAACTGATCATTGGTTTGCCCTTGTCAGGTACTGTGTCTCAAAGACCTCATACCAAACTTGTCCTTCAACATATTGAAAAAAAAAATATAAATTAATTACCGAGCAAAGTCGGTATTGTTCATCGCCCATAAAAATAACATTGTTTTTAGTGTCATGTAACTGCCAAGCATAATATTGATAGCTAATACCTCCTTCATTTTCCAACTATCAATTGGTGGAGATTAGAAGATTTAATTATGTCTTTTGATATTGTTGTAATGATACCTACATGTAAATGGTAATGTTTTAGGACTTTAACTTAAAGATATTACTGGTCGAAATTTTTTAAAATAACATGAAAGTGTTATCTTACCATCATTCAATATTGCAATGATCAAAACAAAGAAGATTTCAAAATCAAATTTTCAGATCAAAGCAATAAACAATGCGAAAAGTTTGATTGTGGAACATATTTATATCATGGTAAGTACTAAAATTAGTTTTTGGCAAAAATACGTCAATATTTGAAGTTTGAACACTCGAATCATATACTTATTTTGATTTGTTTTTCATTTTGGTAGTTTGGTTTCTTATTTATTGTGTTGATCTGCAAGTTTGATTTTGTATTGTTTATGGTCTTGGTTGTTTCCATATTAAATGATAGTAGGTTAATATTTACTTGATCTTCAAGTTATTTTCTTGATAATTTGCTTAAACTCTTTTCCTTATGCTACCATATACATTTAGGTACCATTATGACAATATCAAATAGCAAAAATCCTAAGTGTGACTAAAGAGGGGCATCGATGCTTAATGAAAAGCCATATAACCAAAACATTTTTTTTCCTAATAACCATTGTTATGATAATTTATGATATGATTCTTAATTCTCATTTATGTTAATTTCATTCTTGTGATTTACTTATGTTAATTTCAATTTGAGCCACTGAGGGATGACAACTGTTTCTCCAAAATATTTCCTTAATCTTTTTTTAATTTACAATTAACTTTTTTCATTGTTATTTAATTGCAAGTGATTATAAATATAGACTCTTAAAACAATTAGGATTTTATTGGTTGTCATGATTCATATTTAAATTTTTGTTTGCCTCGAGTTGAGCATATAATCTCATTTCATGTGAATTTTAAATTGATGTCAACATTAGAGATTCGGCAAATTTTTACGTTACAATAAATATATAAATGATAGTTAAGTGCTAACAATGATTTTTGGTTTTGACAAAGAACTATTAAAAGGATGGAGCAATTCATCAATTAAACACCTATTATAATCAAGGTTAATAAGGACATAACTGAAAATACTCCTGCAATATAAAATTGTTACACCCCAGTGTCATAATGCTAACAAGTTGGCCCCAAGATACTCTTTAAAGATTTTAAACAATAAATTTTTATAAAAATTTGTGTAATCAATACGGGGTACTCATTAACAATCAAATAAAAAATGTGTTATGTTCCGTACCCAAACAGTGGAATGAAATTTTTGTTTCATTTTACTTCATTCCATTATATTCTATTCCGTTCCGTTCTATTCCATCAATCTAAAGAGAACCTTATTCTTTTCCAAATTCCAATCCTAACAAAATTACAAAAGGGTTAATAGTGCTTTACCCCCTGTAATATTGGCCATTTCCGGTTTTCCCCCCTGTAAATTTTTTTTAGATTCCGTCCTTGTAATTTGAAGATTTTTGGTTTTGGACCTTGATGATTTTTGACCGTACAAAATCGATGATATGACATGGGGTAAACCGAAATTTGCTCAAATTAACAGGGAGATAAACCGAAATTTGCTCAAATTACAGGGTGGTAAACCGAAATTTGCTCAAATTACAGGGGGCAAAATTTTCCATGAAGGTCTAAAACCAAAAAATCTTCAAATTACAAGGATGAAATCTAAAAAAAAATTACAGGGGAAAAACCAAAAATGACTAATATTACATGGGGTAAAACATTGTTAACCCATTACAAAATAATGAAAAGTTGATAAAAAGATGGCCAAAAAAACAATGTGATTTGAGAAAAGACATCGAGAAAAGTAGAAGCATAAACAAATTGAAAGAACGTTCAAAGTAAAGAGAGAGAAGAATAATTAACAGCAACAAACAAGCATTTCTCTCCCTTCTGTCATGCACTTTGCATCACCCCAAAAAAAAACACAATCTCTCTCTCTCTCTCTCTCTCTCTCTCTCTACATTAGGGTTTCTCTCTCATCACTACACAGATTCAGATTCTCATCTACTCCATTCATTCTCTTCATCATTATCTCAACTCGGTGAGTTAACTCACCCTTCTCTCTCTTTCCTACTTTAACTCAAAACCCTTTTCTTCTTCTTTTTGATTGTGTGATAGCCCAAGTACAAATTTCATATCTTTTTATTAAGGGTAAGTTAAAAATGCAATTTTTTTAATACCCTTTTCTTGGTTGATCACGAAAACCACATTTTCGATGATTCCAATGAAAAATAGCCCAAATAAGGAAAATTAGAAAGAAAAAAAAACCCATCTCAAATAAGTTAACAATTGTCGTTATTTGTTTAGTTTGAGTGTTTTTCATGGCTGATTCTAGTTCTGGTTGTTCTGGTTCTGGTTCTGTTAGTTTGAAAAGTGATAGTAGAATTGAGAATTTGATTTTAGCTAGTAAATCATTGAAACTTAGCTTAGACAAATCAAAGAGTGTTGGATTAGCATTAGAGAAAGCTGGGCCAAGGTTAGATGAAATTAGGGTAAGGTTGCCTTGGCTTGAATCCGCGGTGAGGCCGATTCGGGCTGAGAAAGATGCCCTTGTTGCAGTTGGAGGTCATATTAATAGGGCTGTTGGTCCTGCGGCTGCTGTGTTGAAGGTTTTCGATGCGGTCCATGGGCTTGAGAAGTCGTTGTTGTCGGATCCACGGATTGATCTGCCGGGTTATTTGTCGGTTTTGAAGCGTCTTGAGGAGGCGTTGAGGTTTTTGGGAGATAATTGTGGTTTGGCTATTCAGTGGTTGGATGATATAGTTGAGTATTTAGAAGATAATTCGGTTGCGGATCAGGTTTATCTTAAGAATTTGAAGAAGGAGTTGGAGAGCCTTAAGGGATCGCAGAATGGTGATTTGGATGGTGGGTTGTTAGATGCTGCTTTGGATAAATTGGAGAATGAGTTCAGGTTGCTTTTAACGGAAAACAGTGTGCCGCTTCCTATGTTGTCGGATTCTCTTGGTGATCAGGCTTGCATTGCGCCTTCGCCTTTGCCTGTTTCTGTTGTTCACAAATTGCAGGCTATTCTTGGTAGGTTGAGAGCTAATGATAGACTCGACAAGTGTGTGTCGATTTACGTTGAAGTTAGAAGTTCTAATGTGAGGGCGAGTTTGCAGGCGCTGAATTTGGATTACCTTGAGATCTCAGTGTCTGAGTTCAATGATGTGCAGCGCATAGAGGTGTATATAGCTCAGTGGGGAAAGCATTTGGAGTTTGCAGTGAAACATTTGTTTGAGGCTGAGTATACGCTTTGTAACGATGTGTTTGAGAGGCTTGGACGCGATGTGTGGATGGGTTGCTTCTCAAAGATAGCTGCACAGGCTGGTATACTTGCATTTCTTCAGTTCGGTAAGACTGTTACAGAGAGTAAGAAAGATCCCATTAAGCTTTTGAAGTTGTTGGATATTTTTGCGTCGTTGAACAAATTGAGACTGGATTTCAACCGTCTTTTCGGGGGAGATGCGTGCGTCGAAATCCAAAATTTGACAAGGGAACTTATCAAGAGTGTAATTGATGGGGCAGCAGAAATTTTCTGGGAACTTCTGGTTCAGGTAGAGTTACAGAGGCCGAACCCTCCTCCTCCAGATGGAAGTGTCCCAAGATTGGTGAGCTTTATCACTGATTACTGCAATAAACTCTTGGGGGACGACTATAAGCCTATACTGACCCAAGTCCTGATCATTCACCGAAGTTGGAAACGTCAAAGCTTTCAGGAGAGGCTCCTCGTTAATGAGATTTTGAACATATTGAAAGCCGTTGAATTAAATTTGGAGACGTGGATCAAGGCTTATGATGATCCTATGTTGTCCAACTTTTTTGCAATGAACAATCACTGGCATCTGTTCAAACATTTGAAAGGGACAAAGCTCGGGGATCTTTTAGGGGATTCTTGGTTAAAGGAACACGAACAGTATAAGGACTATTACTCCACAATATTCTTGCGTGATAGCTGGGGAAAGCTCCCTGGACATTTGAGTAGGGAAGGGCTGATTCTTTTCTCAGGAGGGCGTGCCACTGCTCGTGATCTGGTCAAGAAAAGATTGAAAAAATTCAACGAGGTTTTTGATGAGATGTTTTCCAAGCAGTCAGGTTGGATCATGGTAGAACGAGATCTGAGAGAGAAGACGTGTCAGCTTATAGTGCAGGCTGTGGTGCCTGTTTACCGGAGTTACATGCAGAATTATGGTCCCTTGGTTGAGCAAGATAACAGCTCCAATAAATATGCAAAATACACAGTACAGAAGCTGGAAGAAATGCTTTTGTGTCTTTACCGGCCGAAGCCTGCAAGACACGGAAGCATGAGAAATCCGCAGCTTAGTGGAAAGTATGGCAATGGAATACCCGATCTTCGTCGTACGGCTTCAGCAGTTGTGTAGTTTCCTAATCCTATATTTATAAATGTCAAACAGCAACGATAATCGATTCCCCTCATCAGATGGATGGCTACTGTATATAATTTTTCATTGGAGCTTTGCGGTGCATGAGATAGGTTTTGCTTAGATTCTGAGAGGAAGTTTCTGAGTAGTTCTATTCAAATATCTGATGTATTTCCATGAAAATGAAGTTTTGTATCTCCCTCTAACGGGTTTATGTAAAAGATGTGAAATCTCTAAGTGTACCATAGGTTATGATCCTTGGTCAATAAGTATGGACCTTCCAATGAGGTCCTTTGGTCATACTCCTTGCTAAGGTAATTAATTATTTTTTTTCCATTTTCATCATTAATTATTCAGTTTGTAGCAGGATCGTTGTAATATGCAGATTTAATGTACAATTTTTTAGTATACATGAATTTATTTTATAAGCTTAGATTAACAGAATGTTCAGTCATCAGTATCGTAGGGGGCAACCCTTCTGAATTGCTTGTTTCACATATTTTCTAAGGGTGTCTTTTGCAAAATAAGAGTGTGTGATCTTATGGTGGAAAATACTCCAACGTATGTCCTCACTATAGCATCAAGTTGTTGCTTCTTCAATTTGATTTTGATGCATTGGAACTAATAACTTGTAAACAAAAATGCACTTAGATGTGTTTTTCTGACAATGAATTGATGGGAGAGGCTCATAAGAATATGTTATTTTGATGATCTTTGCTTCCTTGAGTACTTGTTGACTCTGGTTATTTTCTCCAAAACTCTAGAGATCAATCATTCATGATTAGGAGCACGGCTTGATCACCAATAGAACTCATGAATCAAACAATGCAGATTGCAGACTGTAGAATTTGGTTTCAAAAAGCTTTAAATGAAGTTTGGTTAAGGACGTCTAGGTTTTACATTTCTACAACTGAAACTTCTATACTGCGTTAGCTTTATGAAAGGGAAAGTTCTGCAGACCGCTTGAAAATCGTACAAAATTCCAACAATGATTGACGCTGGCTCTCGAAAATAGAAGTCCACGATCTTTGTTGAAACTGTCTGAGATAGTGACTAGAATAGATCTGTGAGTTTAGTAAAAACAATTATGAGTGCCTCAAATCATATTTGTTTTCCATCATTTTTGTTAAACCGATATCAATCAGGTCACTGTCTCAGTTGTGAAGACAAAGAGGTCCGAGTGCTTTTATTTCTAGAAGGCAGTATCAATATTTGTAAGTATTTTAATTAAATAATGTTCAGGTACGTGGACCACCATACAACTTGCCTTGTAAAAGTTAGAAATGTCGGTTACTGTTACATATTTGTAATGGAATATTCATCCCTTTTAGTTGCATTGCACGTTCACTTTTACTCTATATGGTTGTTTTCCCTGTACTTTCTTCAACCCTTTTAGTAGTTTGTGTTTGTTTCCAATTTGTGCTATTGACTTATACAAGAATTGTGCCATTGAATCCTTGTTCAATTTGTCATCACTTTTTCACCGTGGCCTTGGATTGTTTGAGTTATTATTGATTACTTCTTTCCAATATGTATATTGCACTCATTTTTACCTTTTTCCCCTCTTTCTAACATATATTATCTAATAAGCACTATATCCCTTCTATTTACCATCTTTGTGACTATATTTTTTTTTGTGGTACAACCCATCTTTGTGAAATTTACTGGATGAATTTCACTATTAACCATATTTTTTTTATCAACATTATATTCATTAATTATACTCTGGTCCACATTAATTACACCTTGGCCCATTAATATCTCAGTATGTGTAAAGCATCAATGCTTATTTTGATCACATGTCTTCTATTTTTGAAACAATTTTGACGAGTTAGGATCCTCTTCATTTATGATCCTCTCCATTTCTTTCATTTGGAGAGATAAAAACACAAAAAAGTTAAAAAAAGTATAAAATAATTAATTATGGTGGGACCTACTTAGTGGTAGGACCCACTATATATTCTGTCAATCTCTCTCCAAATTACATACTCCATTTATTTTGTCAAATGGAGAGGATCCTTACTCAATTTTGACCATGTATCTATAAGCTCTCATCTACACTATCTCCGATGGTGGGTATGTAACATAGCTCCAATAGTTGTTCATAGCATGTCTTTAAATCCATATAGTTGGTTGTTGACTAAGTTCACCATTTGAGTGTGCCAACAAGACAATGTGTCATAAGGACGGGAACATGCCGAAGCAACTATCCAAGGTCGCACTACATAATTTTGAGGCAATTTTCTGGAATCTACGAGTTCTTAAAGATTGAAAATATTATCGGACACAATTTGATATCAACACCATATGCACGATTTCTGAGTTTTATACTGATTTTTTCTCTTCGATTCTGACACCACACACATTCGAATTGTTGACCAACTTTTTGTGTCTAATTAATACATTCTTAAATATTTTTACATTGCAGAAAGAAAGAAAGAAATTGCTTCTAAGTAATATGGCATTTTGGCCCCATGAAATGTATGTTTGGATTGATAGTAAATTTAGTGAAATAACAATGACATTGTATTTTTGTTGAAGTTGCAAAATCACAATTGCACACCTTGGTTTTTCAAAGTTACAATCAATTCAAACATGCACAAAGTTCTCCATTATAGATTGCATTATTGGAGGTGCTCTTTAAAGTTTTTGTGTTTATAAGTTTAACAACTCCTTTAAACTTTCCTATAAAAGATGACCTTATGCATTAAGCTTAAACTGGTATAGAAAAATTGTAACCACACCATTCTTGTTTGGGATCCCACTTGTGTACCATTGAAAGATCAATGTTATATAACATTGCCCAACCACAATGTGACATATAGTTTATTTGGTTTCTTCTCTCTCTTTCACAAGATTTTTTTGTTTTATTTTAAGATGAGAAAGCCACATGTCACATTGTGGTTGGACAATGTTATATAACATTCCCACCACAATGTCACACAAGTGGTTTCCGTTTGTTTGTTGTCTCAAGTCATGTATTCTTACAACCTCGTGCACATGGTTTTACCTTATACCTTTTGGGGCCCTTTATCAATGCACCACGGGGCGGACCTGGACTTCCAATATCAGTGGCGCAATTTTTTTTTGTCAAATGATTAAATAATACAAAATTTAATAAGAAGTTATATTAAAAGTGGTTGTAACAACCAAAATTACAAAGCAAATGCTCTATTTTCCATTACAGTATGTCATGAAATTTCTGGCGCAGTAGGTCCTGATGTTGAATCTGATGTTCCAACACAGGAACAACAAGTAAAACAGAGTATAAACACGCAAAACAGAAATAACAGATAGAAAGTAAAAAACACATGTTATTTGTTAACCCAGGAGGCTACCAAGCCAAGAAGGAAATCCTCTATGATAGTCCTAGTTCTAAATTCTCAGCAAACTCTAAGTTTACAACCTATCACCTAGCTACTACCCGTATTGACTTCAACCTAGGAACTCCTAGACCTGAGATCCCATCTCACTTCCTACTCAATCATTCACTGCCCCAGTGATCTTAAACTCTAAAACAATCAAAGATGGAGACACACTCCAAAAACACTCAATAGTCACTCTTGCTTAAAAGCTTCAAGTGATCTACAGTTACAACTCAATAAAACAAACCAACTCTAAACAATTGAGTGGTGTACAGAAACAGAGCACAAAGCTCACAATGAACAGACTCAAAACCTAAGTATAACTCTCTATAATGGCTTCTGTTTTGATGTCGTTCTTCAATAGCAGCGTCTTCTATATATAGCCTTCAACAACAACATATATTTGAATCAAATATTCTTCACAGAAATATATTTGAAACAAATATTATTCAGAAATATATTTTCTAAAGATCTCTTTGAAAATATATTCACAAATAAAATAATATCCAATCTGAAGAAATACATCTCACGAAAATATCTTCTTCTGGAAACATCTGGAAACACACGAAGCTTGGAGAACAAGAACATGAATTCTTTAATTAAATCTTCAACAGATCAGGTGAGAAAATATACACTCCAAAGCGTGAGAACAAAGTTGCTTTTGAAGATACTTCTGAAGTCTGAAGGTTCAGCGTTTGAAGACTCAGCTTCTGAAGTTCTGCGTCTGAAGACTCAGCGTTTGAAGGTCATCGTCTGAACAGTGCTTCTGAAGGTTGCTTCTGAACAGTGCTTCTGAAGGTTGCTTCTGAACAGTGCTTATGACGTTCAGCTTCTGAGGTCCAGCTTCTGAAGACGCACATCTTGCTTGTATATTTGATTTTAGCAAACATGAAGCCAACAACCAAATAACCAACATGTCAAAAACATGAATAAAAAATTAATCATAACCCTGCCTATTTGCAACAAATTCGCAGCATGTCTGACAATTTAATTTGTGTAAAATTAATCATAAGTCACAACCCAAACATAAAAATGAAACCCACAGCCACTTCTTGATGAAGTATAACAATTAACAGTGTGTGTGTTATACAATTGGTTGGAAATTAACAGCGTGTGCCAGTGTGTGTTATACAATTGGTTGGCAAATGGCAATTGGCATTTGATGAAGCATAACAATTAACATAAGCCTAAAAAATCGCATGAACTATTGATAATTATACCTCTCAAATCTCAATCAAGACATGAATAATTTTCTACCATAGATACTTATAAAAAAGGAAAAATAGAGATGACCTAAAATAGAGATGTTGATGTTGGTGATGGTGACTGGTGTGGTGGTGGACTGGTACTGGTGGTGCGTTGTCGTCGGTGGTGGGCTGGTCACTGGTGGCCGACGGTGGGTGGTGGTGCTCAATTTGGGGAATTGTGGTTTTGGAGTGTGTCTGAGAGAAGAGGAAAGAACGAAAGATAAAAAGGAAAACAAGCGTATATTTGTTGTTCTATTTCTGCATTTTTTTTTTAAAAAAAAATGGGTCTGGGCTGGTGTGGCACTTGCCACAGCAGGCCGATGCCAGGTCCGCCCCTGAATGCACTAAAAACATTAACAATAATAATAAAAAAACATTAACAATCAAAAGCTCAATATTCCAATAAATTTTCCACTGCAACCTTTTGTAACACCCTGCCAAAGTTGATAAGTTAAAGTTTTCGTTTGCTAATTTATGTGCACTTAACCTAGATGACCTAAATGATGCTGGAATCCCACAAATTATTCCCTTTTTATTCCAAAAGATCAATACTTTCATATTGCTACCATATTATTGTGGAATTAATTTAGTCGGAAATAATGGGTGCAATTGGGCACACAGTCACACAGCCTATGAGGAGCGCATAATTTACCTATTTTTGACTTTTAAAGCTCATTTAAACAAAACAAAAATTAAAATGAGTGTTTATTTATTTTGGGAAAATGATTAAGAGCTTCTTTAAAAAACATTTTGAAAAATAATAGCTACTTCCCCCAAAAAAACATTACAAGATAACAAAGAAAATTGAGAAGATGGGGAGCAAAACCATAGGAAAATTGTATTAGTTTTCAGATACATGCTTACAAGTATATATACCAAGCAGATGATGGAATACTATAGGCTAAGTCGGGAGTGGATCTGGACTCATAATATTAAGAAGGCAACATTTTTCTCTCAAATAATTAAATAATACTAAATTTAATAAGAAGTTATATTAAAAATAGTTGTAGCAACCAAAATTACAAAGAAAATAATCTGTTTTCCATTTGTTGGAAATAACTAAAATTACATCATTATTAATTGTTTTAAGAATGTTTCTTTCTATATACGTTACAAGAGATGAATCAAATGCTCTAGCATGACACCCGAGCATACGGATGGGTGAGCGCGTTGCGCTCTTTTTTTTTAAAGCAAGTCGCAATTGCGTATAAATAAAAAAAATAGATCTTTGTATTGCTATATGAATAAAAATATCAACAGATGTACAAATTATACAAACAATTATTTATGTATTACATGTGAGTTAAAATATAGACACATGTATAAATTAAAAAAAAATAATAGGTCCCCTTATTAATATATGAGTAAAAATATAGACACATGTATAAACATAAAAAAAAAAAATAGGTGTCTGTATTTATATATGAGTAAAAATATATAGTGAACGGATTAAAAAAAATTATAAAAAAGAAAAATTGGGCCTGGGCTACACCCGACCTTGTTCAGGTCCGTCCATCGGCTAAGCTATACTGTAATGCATATGATCATAACTAACTCCTCCTATGAATCAAGAAGTTAGTTATAACTACTTTCTAGTTACAAAATGGTTAAAAGGAGCGAAAACTTATGATACAAGGTACCAGCGATAGCTTACGATACAAGTTTGATCTATAGCATTTTTCAATAGTCTCCCACAAGCCGGAGCATGGTATATGTTGATCATGCCAAGTTTGGAAATGAAAAAATTGAACTTTGGAGGTGACAATGCTTTTGTATGGAAATCTACCGGTTGTTCTTCATTAGAAATAGGAAACAATCTTAAAACACCATTTTGCACTTTTTCTCTTACCAAGTGACAATCTATTTCTAAATTTTTTGTTTTTAATGGAACACATGATTAGAGGCAATGTGTATAGAACTTTAATATCACAATATAAAATTGGTTGTCTGATGCAAGCAATGTGTAAATCCTTTAGGAGATACAATAACTATTGTAATTCACATGTTGCAGTAGAAAGGGGATTTATATTCAACTTCAGAAGATGGTCTTGATCTTGATATTGTTGTTTGTTGTTTCTTTACACGCCATGAGATGAGGTATGATCCTAGAAAGAAACAAAAGCTTGTTGTTGATCTTCTGGATACATCATGCCCAATCTTCATCTACATGTCCTAGAATTTGCAATTCTGACTTTCTATTAAACAATAAGCCATGACCAGGATTGTGCTTGAGATATCTAATGACTCTGCAGGCAGCTTTATAGTGTAAAATCGTAGGTGCATGTAAGAATTGACTTAAATGTTGAGTTGCTAGAGTTATATATGGTCTTGTGGTGTTGAGATAAAGAAGCCTCCCAATGAGCCTCGATCCTATAGCAAGACACATCAGCAAAAGGTTTGCTATTGTCTTGATGCAATTTGATACTAGAAGTATCCATAGGTGTGTTTGCAGGTTTGGAACCTAGAAGACCATAGGATTCCAATAAATTCGAACAATACTTTATCTGTGATAAAGTGATTCCTTCTTTGGAATGTGCACCTTCTAAGCCTAAGAAACACTTCAAAACACCTAAATCCTTGATCTTGAAGCTAGAATCAAAAATGAATTTGATTATATTAAACACTATGATAGATGTGCCAACTAAAATAATAATCAACATACACTAATAGAGATGTGAAATCAGTGCCTTGTTTGTATGTGAAGAGAGAATAATCCGAAGTTGATTGCACATATCCTTCATTGAGTAAGAGTGAAGTGAGTTTTTCATACCATTTTTCTACTTGTCTTCTTGAGACCATATAGATTGTTCTGTAATTTACAAACTTTGTTTGGTGCACTGGACACTCCTTCTGACACTGTCATATAGACATTTTCCAGTAGTTCTCCATGCAAGAAAGCATTGTTGACATCTAATTAATGCAAGTGCCAGTTTTATGTGGAAGCAAGAGCAAGCAATGTTCTGATTGTAGTTAACTTGGCAACATGAGAAAAGGTATCATATAGACATGTCCCTTCTATTTGCTATCTTTGTGAATTTACTAAATGAATTTCACTAATAACTATATTTTTTTTAGGGGATACATTTTTATATTTTTCTTTTAAAGAACATGTTTATATTTTATGAATTTACCATATCCTTTCTAAATGAATTATTCATTAACTATACTTGTATGTAGTGGAGCCACGTGGGGACTAGGGATGGCCATGGCCTACCCATTAATTTTTTTTTTTTGTAGGTAGGAAACTACTAAAATACCCTATAGTTAATATGAAAATTACAAGGTTGCCATCCTAATTTTTTTTTCTTCTGAAACGCGTACATCTTCTTCTCTCCGGCGATTGAGGGGACGCAGGCTGACTCTCCGCCACCTTCACTGCTCGCGACTCCCTTCATCTTCCATCTCTCACTCGCGACTCTCGCCTACTTCACTCATCTTCTCTATGTATCCATCTCTCCCTCTCTGTTCGTTACTACAGAACCATAAACCCTAACTGTAAGTTATTTTTTCAATCTACTCGTTAGATTTTCCTTTTTCCCTTCAATTTTTGAATCCTATTGTGTTGGTTCTTAGCTGTTATTGTTGTTTGATGATGAATTTGAGTTTTTGATTTGGTTTCACCTTCAATTTCTCCATAACCCTAATCAAACCCTTTTTAAATAACTAAACCATGTTTTCCTTTGATTGAATTATTATTTCAGGTTGAAACTATGCTGAAGGAATATGACAAAACATGTCTATACATATAGGAGGGAGAAACTATGGTTGTTTGATTATGTGATAATTGATAAAAAAAAATAACATTATTTGATTCAATTAAAGAGAAGGTTTTTCGATAAAAATCAAAGAGAATAGCATTTTGTAAAATTTATAGGATTCATATATTTTCATTTCTTATAGTTTGTTCATCAAAGCATTGATTTTAATTTTTCTGATATTGTTCATCCTATAGTACATCAGTAACATATTGAGAAGTATCTTAATTACCTATAAAAATTGATTTTCCTAATAAAAATTCATCATCATCTCCATTTAAAATTATTTTCTCAATTACTTCTCACTGTTACATGTTATTGAAGAATCTCATTCATCATTTTGGTGGCCATCCCAAACTTTTTGGTCTGGCTCCGCCACTGCTTGTATGGTCCACATCAGTTACACCTTGGCCCATCAATATCTCACTAAAGCATCAATGCTTTTTTTAGCATGTAATTTCTATAAGCTCTCGTCTCCAATATCTCCGACGGTGGATACGTAACGTAGCTCCTACCGTTTTTTTTTTTTTATCAAAACGTAGCTCCTACAGTTGTTCATACTTCATAGCATGTCTTTAAATCCATATAGTTGGCTGTTGACTAAGTTCGCCATTTGAGGGTATCAACAAGCAAATGTATCATAGAAAATTGTTATTTTCACTTCAAAAATTGATTTCTAACACCTCGAAAACATCAAAATATTCTCAGCGACAGTTAAATGTCACTCGTTTTCAACGGCATTTAACTACCTTTCCACGACACTTATGTACCGTTGATGTCAAATATGTAGCTTTTGGGTTTGTTGTGCTTCGCGTCCAATTATGACATTGTTTGTTGCGTTGCTGTCCTGATCTGTAACTTTTGGGTTTATTTCTCATGTGTTGATGCTACAACATGATCTTGTTCCTTAACTGGTTCTTTGTTGGGTTGTTGTGGTTGGTTTTTGCCTTTTTAATCCTCTACCATTATTCATATTTTTTCTTGACAGGCCTCCATTATTCATTAATGATATGATATGTTGAGTTTTATTGCCCTAATTCTTCAATAAAAAAAACTTTTCTTTCAAATGATGATTTTAGCAGGTTGTGCGGTCATGAAAGAATTGAAGTGGTGATTGGATTCATCATGTGTTAATTCAATTTATTTGTCTTTTTTGGATCCTATGCTTTAGAAAGTAGTGGTATTTGAAAAGCTTCAGATTTTGACACATGTAGAAAAATTATAAATATTGACATATCAACGGTAGCTAAGTGCATATTCGATCAACTTATCATTCAGTACCCAAAAGACCAATTAGTATTCAGTCAACTTATACTTACTTTAAGATCACTGAGTCAACTTATACCTCAGAACCTAGGGGAGAGTATCAGGCAGTTTTGGTTGGGTTCAGACCGAAAAATCCAAATCAATTCAAAACCAAGTTTAATAAATTGTCACAAACTTCCGCCCTTTTTTTTTATGGTTGGATTGGGCAATTTTACAAATCAGAAACTGCTGAAAACCTTTGCATCAAATGTAGTTCTGAAGCTTCGGAGAGATGGAAGCCAACTAGAGTTGGTCTCTATGGGTAGTAGAGATCGTTGGTTTTTTTTTTTCCAAACTGTTATACGAGTATTTTATAGGAATTTTCAAAGTCTATTTTTAAAAAGAATTTTCATCTGCTGAAGTTATTATTGGATTGAGTCCCAACAAAGTCGCTCTTTTTAAGACGTTTCGTGGTAATGTCCAAAGCAAGTCCAGGATAAAACAAGTCCAGCAACAACTGTGTGGTTAACTACTATTATCTAGCTAACCATTCGAGAATTAAACCTTTAATATAGGATATACATTACAAAATGATATATACTATTAAGATCATTCTTAATTTCGAAGGGACATTACAAAAAAAGGATATACATCGATATTACATAGGTGACATACTTTCGGAAAACTCATCATCATAGCATTGCTTGGCTTAATTTAATTGGACTGATTTCTAGCCACACAAGAAATAAAACCAACCTATCAGTATAGTAACAAATCAAAGCAGTTGCATTGTCAAGGCTTAGAAAACCATAGCTACCCTTCTTCCTCGCGAACAAAAGTGATGCCGCAACCCATTACATCTGAGTCTGAGATTCAATCTGATCACTCCACATCCCCGACTCAGATTGAATCTCAAACTTAGATGATAGCATCGTGGTGGAGCTGTCATCTGTGGTTTTGCACCATTCTAGAATAAGATTGAGATTTACGAACTACGTTACAGTTACAAAAGCATGTGCCCTATTAAGACATTTTACCCAAAAAAAAGTTTTACCATATTTGCTTCTTTAACTAATCACCAAGTTGGCAGCAACATAGTTTTTTTTTAATTGAGTTGGACTTTCACCTTAATAGATAACTCCGATAATAACGAAAACCCGTTCTTTTTTCGAGAAAGAGTCGTTTACCAACCCTCCCAGCACTAAGTTGATAGATAATCCATTTTAAGTTGTAGGTCAATTTCTCCTCCTCGTAATAATATAAGAATTTTTATCAAACTCGGATGAATTGTACTATTGATCAAGTTTGCGCATTTGGTGGTATTGCTTCATATTTTGGACAAATGAATTTTTTCATAACAATCACGTTTTGCAAATTATCAACATATAATATAATTATTCTTCTAGCATAGTTGTTTAGGAGGATTGAAGTTGCGATCGTGCATGCCTCAAAGTCCTATTTTGCTGTCATTGAAAATGATAATGGCACAACTTACAGAAAGAAAGAAAAAAAATGGAATATGTGATGGAAAAAAATTGTATACTGTAAAAGATACATAAAAGTTGAAAGGAGTGAAAATAGATGTTTTCTTTTTGGGCTTGTAACTTTAGTTTTTATAGAAACTCATATTAGGAGATCCTTTGACTTTAAAAAAATGAATTTAATTGCAACCCACGAGCCTATTAATTTTAATTTAGGTGCTTTATATATGTTGAAGATTTATAGGAGTGGTTGCATCTATAAACTTGCACGCAAGAGCAAATTCAAGACAACAATGTTGGAATTTTTTTATTATTTAATTATTTATTTTAAAGTATCATTATTATATTTATTATTATTAATTATTAATTAATCTCTTGACCTGGTAATATCTTTATCTTTATCTTTATAATATTAAATGTTAAGTAGTGTTGTCCTAACCCTAATTTTTAGTTTTGAAAGGATCGAACCAGTGGCGGAGCCAGGAATTTTACGTAGCCTGGACAAAATTTTAACTATAAATTTACATTGTGACATAATATATATAAATAGTCATAAATCGAATAGTGTGCTAAATAAGAGAGATGAAACATAACCTATTTAATCCATGTATACTTCTCATACCATGATTTACAAAATGCTCTTGTAGCACTCCCAAATTGAGTACGAGGAAAACTTGGCAAATTTGGTTGCATTGGACCTTTCAATATATATGCCCTCCTCACTTGGTCTTGAATATCCGGAGCATATGCATGAATTTGTTTCCTACGACCTGGATCACGCACAATCTCATTTGGATTAAACTCATTGACCACATTAGGCGTTGATTCTTCTACTTCTACTTCGGCTTCCGGTTGCACAACATTCATATTTTCAATTCTTGTTCTATAAACCAAAAACCTCCTCATCACTAAAAAAATAACAATTCACAACAATCCAAATTCAAAACAGCCATAATCATGATTTTCGTCCAACAAATTAAGATTCTTCAAAATGTGACTAATATAAGTTCTTCAATAGTTCAATTCTGATTATTTAATTTGGCAGTGCTATGTCTAAAACAGCCACCTCCTTGCCACTTTTTAATTCTGTTTTATATAGTCACAAATTAAGATGGGTAGATTATTTAAGATGCACAACACCAAAGTAACAATCAGAAAAGAATCAGAATCAGAATTTTCAACAATTCCTAACCTAAAATCCATAATCCCTAAATCAGAATTATCAATTCCTAAATCCTAACCTAAAATCCATAATCTCTAATCCCTAATAACAATCAGAAATCAGAATTATCAATTCCTAAATCCCTAAAACTAAAAGAAAAGAAAAGAAAAGAAAATATAACAAGAAAAGAAAAGAAAAGAAAGAAGGAAAATACCAGAAGAGAACTAGAGAAGGATGAAGGAGGAGAGTGGAGAGGCAGAGGAGAGTGAATCACAGTCAGTTGAAGCAGAAGTTGTTGTGAAATCGCAGAAGTTGAAGCAGATGTTGTTGTTGTGAAATCGCAGAAGTTGTTGTTGTGAATTGAATCAGAATTGCAGAAGTGAAGGAAGCAGAACGCACGTTTGTGAATTGAATGGCAGAAGTTGTTGTGTTGTTGTGGTTGAAACAGAACACACGTTTGTGACTTTGTGTTGTGATTTTTTGCCTTGCTCTTTTTTTGTTGTTGAAGTGGGTTAATGGGTTATTGGGTTGGGCTAAATACAAAAAAAAATGGGTTGAGCCCAGGCATGTGCCCAGGCTTGCTTGGGGGTGCTGCCGCCCCTAGATCGAACCAGGTACCACATGCTTCCAATTCGCAACTCTTACCACCAAGGTACTTATCATACCCCAATTTTTGACCTAAGGTTCCATTTTTATGTCTTTTGGTCTGTAACATCCGGTGGCTCCCAATGGGCTGGCCTCCATATCTTTCAAGGGCCGAGATGTACTCACGATCTTCTCCACCCCCCATGTGGAGTTTTTGCCTTCCGTGGGAATCGAACCATGTACCTGGGGCTTAAGTACAAGTTCAATGCATTCCCACTACCAACAAAATTTGCTTATGATTATGTTGGAATTGATTATGAAGCAATTTGGTTTGGAAGAGGCCACAATTTTTCTCACAGGTAATATTCTATCACCTTGGGCAGAAGAGGGCAAGTGTAACTTTGATGGTATCATGATTCTAACATCAGTCACTGGATTCAAAAAGAAAATTTTTGCAAAACCTTTTTCAGAATAGTCACTCACAATCAACCAGCCTTCAACTGAGCAAAGACACTTATTAGTGTGCCCACATAGTGGTGTTCTAAGGTGATGTATACTTTGTGTATTCAAGCTGTAAAAGAAGCTCGATTTTTCGGAGGTAAATGGCAGCAACACTTTATTGCCTTTAATCCAAGGCAATCTTTAAGGAGAAAATGCTTCATAATCAATTCCAACACTTTAACACCTTATAACAGGTTTACAAGAAATTCACAGCAGACTGAAAAAAAAAAAAAAGATTCTACCAACTATAATTTTGGGTAAATAAATTCATAAGAGGTTAAGTATTCCAGCGTCCAGACAATCATGTCAATTTCAACATGGTTTGTTATTTGAAACACTAAAAATGGTCATTGCATGACAAAATCTCTTAAAGTTGATGAACAGATCAACAATACAATGGACAAAAAATGAGACCAATTATTTAAAGACTTAAAAATCAACCACTTTCATAGTTACAATATCAAATTGAACAAAGTTGAACATAATAATAAATGGCTTTAATAAAAACTAATTTATCTCACCAAGATGATTTACAAATTTATCTTTGCAGCACCGTGAGTTTTGAGAGAAGGTAAATGCATAACTATTAACTTCTAATAAAACTAATATTGGACCCCTACCACAACAGCAGCACAACATATTAGTTCCTCTTTTAACTCTCTTTTAACTATATACTACCTCAATAACATGTTCAACAACAACAACAACATAAGGAATATGAACCCAAGATGCATAAGAAATTCATTGGACACACATTTAATAAGTTAGTTCCTCTTTTTTTTTTTCACTGTCTCGAAATTAAATAGCTACATAAAGAAGAGTTAGCAATGAAGTCAATATAGAGTAACTCAAGAAACTGCACAAACACAAGACATTCAAAATACAAAATTGAAAATCAAAATCAATTACAAATAGAAAGAAGGGTTTGGATACACTTATTTCAGAGCAACTTCACTTATTCACTTTTGGATTCATAAATGTGAGTGAGTTCACTGTAACCCCAAAAAACCCAAATCATATTACAATAAAATATAAAAAAAATAATAAATAAATTAATAAATTCTGAGATTGAGAGAGAGAGAGAGATTACCGTGAGTTTTGAGAAAAGGAAAGATTTTAGGGAACAATTTTGGAAGAAGGAAGGATATTCGATTTTGGGAGTGAGGTTCGATTTTGGTACTGGTATTCGATTTCAGTGAAGATTTGAGGTTCGGTTTTGGTATGAATTGAGGATTTGAGAGAGATTCAGTGAAGATTTTGGTTTGATTTGAGGATTTAAGAGAGATTTGAGGTTCATACGATTTTGGTTTGTTTGGAGTTCATAAGTTGTGCTGCTAGAAGAAGAGTTCACCACTACATACTCATTCTGCATAAGAGGTTCAATCCATAGGCGCTACTGCTCTTTGGCTCCTTTGTGGAGTTCATACGTTTGTTTGAGTTTGGAGAAAATTTTTGGGGGAAAATTTTACTTTAGAGTGTGTTTGGATGAGGTAATAAATTTTTTTTGAAGAATTTAGAATTCTAGGCAATTTAAATGATTCAATTAAATTGACTTCATTTCTAAATATTCTTGTTTGGATGGAGTAATCAAAAATTTCACTGTCATCATTTTTGGGCAACTTTTATAAATTTTATTTTTTTGGGCCAAATTTGAAAATTGAAATTAGGGGTCAATTTATAAATTGAAAATTGAAATTTGATTTATGACCAAAACTTTTTGTATTCTCCTTCGTTCCTATTAAAATAAAAATTAAAATATGGGTATTATTGGGTAAGTGAGTTTTGGGTCTGGGTCTGGTTTTACTCGAAACCCATTATTTTTTATGAGTTTCCATTTTTTAAAATCATCTCCACCCAATGACCCAACCCCACCCACTTTTTAAATTTTTTTTTGGTGGGTTTGACCGGGTTGACCCAACTCATATACACCATTACCCTTATGGCCCAAGTTAAAGAACTAAAAAAGGAAATAAGAAATAAATTTTGTATTGAAAATATAAATAATTAAACTTTTACAACATTGAATACACAAGTTCAAAAAAAAAATACTTCGATCTTTAGCATTTTAACTTGTGTCTTGAGGGCATAAGTTAACATTTCCCTTAATTACATAGGAGTGTTTTTTATATTGTACACGATTTAATTAATTGAATTAATAATTCATACACAATATCGATTCAATATCTTATAATTTATATTTATGATAATAATAAATAAATCAATATTTGATAGAGATGATATAATAAAATATTCACCACTCCTTTTTTATCATTACGGTGTACTTCTACTGGGTTATACATGTATCGGGTCTTTTTTTTTTGTCTAAAAAAATTATTTACTTTTTCACTTTAATAGTCAAATTAGCCATTGAGATATTTTTTATACTTTAAATAAGTAATATTTTTCCAAGAGTCAAATGTATAAATATATAAAATTCTTTCAATTTAAGAATAAGATAAAAAACCGCAAATTTAGATAAGGATTCACAATTTCATTCCATTTCTTCTCACAATAATTAATTTATGAAAACGTGATTTTTGGTCACTATCTATTCCACGTCAGCATAAACTTCTACAATCTAGTTCTTATTTCTCCGCCGGCGAAAAAAAAAACATTATCATTTCTGATTTTCTCTCAAAAAAAAAAAACATAGGTTGCGTGAAACTCGTTCCTCGTATTCTCTTTCTCTCTGTCTCTGTGTTCTTCGTGAATTCCTTTGTTTGTGTTTTTTGTTCTCATTTTTATGGATGTGATGGTGGGACCCACTTTCTCCATTGACGTTCCATCATCACCACCGTTCAATGGAGCCGGAAACCGTCCGACCGGGAACGTGTTTTTCTCCGGCGACTCACCGGAGAGTTCTTCATCGATTGGAACACCGGATGATAGTGACATCGAAAACGATGATGTTTCACCGAAGAGAAACCGTGATGAAGAAGATGATGATGATGATGATGAAGTTCAGAGCAAGTTTAAGGGTTTGAATTCTCTTGATTCCTTAGAAGACTCTCTTCCCATCAAGTTAGTTCCTCTTTTTCTTAATTTCTTGATTAATTAGATAATTTTCCTTAATTTGGGTTTTCCTTTGTTTTTCTCTTTCAATTTGAAATGGTGATTTTTAATTTTTATTCTAATTGGGTTTTTTTTTTTGTGTTGCATGTGTTTTGATATGCTCTTTACTTTACTTTACTTTCAATCTTATGTATTTCATTTGTATTTATTCAATTTTTAATTTCTTTTAGGTTTTTATGTTCTCTTTTAATTTGGATATTAGTGTGCATGTGTTTTTCTGTTTGATTTCAATCTTTGGTTTGATGATTGTTTATTAGAGTTTTATTTGTTAAATTTTTGTGGATGATTATGAATTTTCTGATAAGGGTTAGTGATTTTTTTAATATAAGCGAATCAGGAAGGGATTATCGAATCATTTTATAGGAAAATCAAAGTCATTTTCGGATCTATCTCAAGTGACAACTGTGACTGAACTAAAGAAGCAAGAGAATCCATTCAACAAGAGGAGAAGGCTTTTGATTGCATCAAAGTTATCAAGAAAATCTTTTTATTCTTGTTTCAATCCAAAATCAATGCCCCTTTTGTCTGTGAATGAGGATGAGGATGAGGATGAGAATGAGGATGAGGATCAAGGAGGAGATAAAGAAGTTACAACAAAAGGATCACCATCATCTTCATCTTCTTCAATGGAGGAAAAGAAGAATCCACAAGAAGAAGTGATGATGAGACAGTTCAACAATAGAATGCCTCAATCTTATGCTAATCATATGAGGCTTAGATTAGGGAGCTTTAAGTCTAGGAGCTTTTCTCTTGCAGATCTACAAGAACATGATGAGGTGGAGGAAGATGATGATGATGATGAGGACAATGATGAACAACATTTGGATTAAAAGTACACAAGTGTGTGTGTAATTAGTACTGAACTTTTAATTTCATTTTTTGTATAGATGGAGCTTTTAACTTTTTTTTGTTTTTGTTGTTATCATAGAGGGATCTTTTACTTTTTAAGGATATAAAGTAGGCATGTTCTATGGTGATGGTGGTTCGGTTTGTGAAAATAGTTTGAAACTTTAATGGTGACTAATATTCGTCTTGGAAGTAGAAGTTTACGACCCTCTTTGTTGCAGCGTGCAAGATAGTGATTTGATCGGTGTCAATTTGATAAAAGCAAGAGAAAACAAAAAGATGTGCTTCAAAATGCAATTCATAATTGTTTTCACTTTTTTCTTTTTTATCAAATCGACACCATGACCTTTAACTATTAGAGGGAGATGTCCATTGCTACTGAAAGTTTTGAGCAATTTCCGAGTAGTGGATTAAGTTAAACGACATCTCGTTAATCACATTAACACGCAAAAATGTTGTTAATTTAGTTGAGTAGATTGTTAATTCTCATGTAGTGAAATTAACCATAATTTTTTTTTTCCTTTCGCAAATTAAATTAATCAGATACTGTTTAGGTCTACAAAAGGTGGACCTCCATGTATCAATGAAAATCATAAGGTTATTATTTTTTTCACCCTATGTGTTTCTCACACGTTCTATTTTTTTTCTTTCAAAAATACTCTTTGTCCGTAATTTAAAATCCGAACCAAATTGTTAGGAATTTCGGGTTATAAAATCCGAAAGTTTTGCCTAGAATTTTCAAAGATTGTATTCATATTATTTCAATGACATAAATATAAATGACAAGAATATAAAATAAATGCAAATATAAACAAAATTAAAATGACAAAATGATACAAATAAAAACTCATTTTATTAATATATCAATACATTTACAATAAAATAAAGCTTAAGCTTAAAGCTTATTACATAAAATATTCGAACCTAGTGTTAAACAATTGAAAACCTAAAGTTAAACCAGGGGGAGAAAGAGATGGTGGGGAGGAGGTTTGTTTCGTCTCTAGGGCGAAAGAGACTTTGATGGTCAACCTTGCACCCAGACTGACCGTGTTTCTTTGCAGCGCGTCATCATCTCCATTGACCGTTCATACAATCCCTGCATTTCCAAAGTAGCCTCTTTTTATGAAAGACCAACGATGGAAACATATTGTTGTAGAAGGAGAAGGAGAGTGTGAGATGATGGTATGAGAAATGGTGAAGGTTTGAAGTGTATTTATAGGGGGAATGAGCGCATAGAGTGTAATGACTCATAAGGGTGAGTCAAAAAAACGTGTTCAAACGGTTTTACCAGCCATTATAGCTGGTAAAAACCTTTGAAAAACGTGTTTCATGAGTTGCTGAACACCATCCAAAACTCTGACTTGGTTAGGATTATATAATCCGGAATATATTAAAGCTTTCCAGGTTATATAATCTGAAATGCTTCAATTCTGGTGAAAAATGAGAGAAACTTCGTACTTTGTAGGGTGGGGGTGGTTTGGGTTATATAATCTGAAAATAGTATGTACAGGATTTTTTTTGATTGGTCCACATTGCACCGACAGTTTCTGTGGTCCACGACGTCCAGAAAATTCTATAAATATGTGTCCTTGTTTTCATAACCAGCAAACCACTCACAAAAAAAAAAAACCCCATGGAAATTTATGTCGTTGATCCATACATCAAACTAGCTGCAGTTTACTACACGGGGGAAAACCACCCCATCTGTTCAGGATTCGCAATGATGTCACACTCTCCGGGTTGAAGGATCAGCTGGATCAAATCAACCGTCAACTCAACCACAGATACACAAGGAGGGTGGACAGTGTTGAGTATCGACGTCCATCCATCGACTCGGCCGAAACTGTGTGGTTCAGCCGGATGAAGCTCATGAACGACGACGTGAGAACCATGTTCTCGATCTAAAGGACCGATTGAGTTGGACGCTTCATTGGTCAGATCTGTTGAAGAGATCAGAGCTTTGCTGGATGGACCAGACGAAGACATTAGTTTAGCTGATCTGTGATCTGTTATGTTTTTATTTATTTTTTGTTTTATGTTGTGAAATTATGTTGTTAAAATAAAAATATCTATGTTGTGTTTTATGTTGTTGAATTTTGTTGTTAAAATAAGAATATCTATGTCGTGTTTTACGTTGTTGAATTATGTTGTAAAAATAAATATATCTATGGTGTGTTTTTAGTTGTTGAATTATGTTGTTAAAATAAATATATTTATAGACTATGAGATCCTCAGCTTGCCGAGGATCTTCATCATGCCGTAAATGTAATGTAGACAGATAGATGCTGAAAATCTACATAATTCTGTCAAATTTGTTAGATAGATAGATAGATTTTGAAGATCTTTATCATGTTGTCAACAAATTTCTCCACTTAACTTTATGCTAAAGATAGATAGAAAATTTGAAGATCTTCATCATGTTGTCAAATAGACGAAGATATATAGGGTGCAAGACATGTTCGGATTATATAATCCGAACTAGTTCAACACAGGTTTTTTGTGTGGTCCACATTGCACCGACAGTTTCTATGGTCCACGACGCACATAAACTTCTATAAATAAGTGTGCTTGGTTCATTTGATGTAAAAACACAACAAAAAGCTTTGAAAAATCTTCCGAAAGATTTGAACACCAAGAGGTTCTTATGAACTTGATCCGGTTGACCTGCTGATCGAAATATGCCAGTTGGCAGGCCAGCTGGATCAAGTTCAAAAGCACCTCTTCGAACACCTATTCATAGAAGATCCATCACTTATTTTATTGTGTTGTTTTAGTTGTTTAATTTTTTTTTTTAACTTTTTTAAATTTTTTCCTATGTCATTGGCCATGAAAACCCAGCAAAAATGAAACTTAAACACAGTCTGGTGCTGTTCCGATTATAAAATACGAAAATGTTTATTTAGGTTTCAATTTTATAATCTGAACCCCCTCAAACTAGTTGGACGGTGACATTTCACCAAATATTTGGACGGTTTGTGGTATGTTTAATACATTTTTGGTCGATTCCAATCATGGAAAATGTTTCCTTTGACTGTAGTTATGGTCTAAGACTGGTTTAAGGCTATAAATAGGCTTGCATCTTCAACAATTTCATTCATTCTTCACTTCCCATCTTTTCTTACTTTTTCTTAAACTTTTTTTTTAGTTTTTTAGGAGTATTTATGATGTCATGGTCACTGTTGACCATTCATAAAATCCTTGCAATTGTTTTGTAGTTTATGTGGGGATTCTACGACGGTCAACAGAGACCTTTGGCATCAAATATAACACAGAATATGCAGTTCATGATTTCTCGAAAAATAGAACCCGAAAATCCTATGAATCTAGTTTGGATTTTAAAATCCAAACTAGGGGTATTTTGAAGAAAAAAAAAATAAGACACGCAAGTATAGCATACGATGAAAAAAGTAATAGTGAAAACATAAACACATAAATTGTTGAACAATCTTATTAAAATACCATGGGATGCTAGTTGCATCCTTGGTCAAAGGGGAACAAGAATCGAATTTGAAGTGTGTAGCATTGTTCTACTCACGCATTTCATTTCTGTTTGGTTTGTTGTGGGTTGTTTCTATCTTGACTTCCAACTCATTTGCCTATTGGTTTTGGCTATAACTGGATGACGTGGGTCATGCTAACTTTTCATGAATCCCATTCACATAAAAAGACCTATAATAGATTACTGTCCATTCAAATTCATCTGATTATTGCTGTGGGCCATTGATCTATTATATCCTCTACCATAAAGTGTATGAAATTATTGGTCCTTATATCAATTGTGTATAATATAATATAATATAATATGATTCGCCAATTATATATCAAACATTATCTAAGAGTAACTTATTTAAATGGTTGGAAATCAAATGAGAGTTTTCAGTCTCACATTCACTAAAAATGATGTGATTCACATATACAATACCTTAAGATTTTGGATAGATAAGTTTTTTAGATCTTATTGTTGCTTTGGATGCTCTCCTCTAGACTCACTAACAAATTACACCATATGCGGAAATTAGGAAGTATTTCTAATTTAGCAACCATGTGTACTAAATTTAACATTAAGAAATTCATAGAAAATAACAATTCAATCTGTGAATCATTAAGATTTCCTCAACATTTTTTTTATGAATAGTTAAGATGGAATTAATTTTGACACAAGCCTTTTATGCATAGCTGGCTATAGAAAAATCTGAGCCATTGCTGCTTTTCTCACTCTGTTTCTATATCATCCACCGTTTTTCATACCTCTTCTAGGAAGCGATTTGACTCTAAAACCATGAAGCAAGTTGACTCTAAAAATTGTGTTTGGTATCTTTTATAAAATTCCGATGACCAAAATCAATTTCAGATGCCTTGTGTTTGACAAGGCATATAAGTTAGATTATAGCGTATAACTTATAGCGGATAAGCTCGTATGACAAAAAAAAAAGTTTGGTAACAACATTTTCATCACGAGCTTATAGCTTAATTTCAGACGCTATTTCAAGTAACGTTTGAGCTTATAACTTATAGCTTATTGTTTTTTCTTCCACTTTTACCCTTATTATTTTATTTAAAATCCATTTTAACCCTTTATAATACTTAATTATGTTTAAGAAAAAAAATGTTACATTTAATTGAACTTCATATTTAACGAGCTTCGCATTTAATATTAGCCTTGGTGATGCTTCCTCCACCTGTACCCGTGTCTATGCAAGTCCTAACCCAACCATACGCAATAAATTTTGGCCTTATCTTACCAACCTCAACCAAAACATTTCAGGGCCCTGGATGCTTATTGGTGATTTCAACGAAACTCTCCTCCCAAGTGATCAAAGAGGGGGTATTTTCCATCATTCTAGAGCTGCCATCTTTGCAAATTTTATGAATGATTGTAATCTGCTTGATCTTACAACTACCGGTGGTCGCTACACTTGGCACCGCAATCATAATGGTCGCCATTTCTTTCCAAAGATCTTGATAGAGGTTTATCTAATGTTGATTGGCGCATAGCTTTTCCTGAGGCTTTCGTAGAAGTTCTGTGCAGACTTCACTCTGATCACAACCCCATCCTCCTTCGTTTTGGTGGCCTCCCTTTAGCTAGAGGGCCTAAACCTTTCCGTTTTGAAGCCGCCTGGATTGATCATGAAGCATACTCTGACTTAGTTAGCTCAGCCTGGAACTCTTCCAACCACAACCCCACAGCTGCCTTAAACACAGTTAAGGAGCATTCCATCATTTTCAACCAGGAAGTTTTTGGTAACATTTTGAAACGGAAAAAGCATGTTGAAAGAAGATTGAAGGGCGTTCAACAGTACCTTGATAGAGTAGATTCCATTCATCATGCACTCTTGGAAAAAAAGCTTCAAAATGAGTACAATCACATCCTCTTCCAAGAAGAAATGCATTCGTACCAAAAATCTAGAGAACAATGTGTTAAATTTGGCGATAAAAACAACTCTTTCTTTCATGCCCAAACAATCATCAGAAGAAAGAGAAATAGAATTCATAGACTTCAACTTCCCAACGGTCTTTGGTCAACTGATAACGCCATTCTTCAGGATGAGGCGCAACGTTTCTTCAAAAATCTTTTCTGCAACAACCAGCAAAATAGCAACCACCATTTTGTTGAAGGTAACCACCTAACCATAGATGATAATGGCAAAACCTCTCTAATCGCCCCTAGCACTAAAGCAAAAGTGTTTGCAGCCATGAACTCTACGAAACCTTACAAGGTCTTTGGTCCTGATGGCTTTAAGTGTATTTTCTTCAAACAATATTGGCATGTAGTCAATGAAGACATTTTCCAGTTGGTCAAAACAGCCTTCCATGCAGGTTATTTGAAGGTGAGAAAAACACACAAGAAGGGGGGGTTGAATTGTGTGGATAAATTCTTTTTCTTTCTCAAAACTTATGTTAAGTTCAGAATCTGATGTAGATCAGTTCTGAACCTATTTTCAAAGTTTGTTAGCAGCGGATTAAGAAGTAAAGAGAGAGGGAAAGAGAGACACAATGGTTTTTATACTAGTTTCTTCCACAATCCAGAAGTAGTCTAGTACCCCTGTCACTTACAGGAGATTTAACTATAATCAAACTGATTACAATTGCTTAAAGCACAAAGCTAAGAGTCTTCCAGTTGCTCAAACACCTAGTAAGAGACTTCTAATGCTCAAGACACAAAGTCAAGAGACTTCCAATGCTCAAGACACAAAGTCAAGAGACTTCCAATGCTCAAGACACAAAATCAAGAGACTTCCAATGCTCAAGACATAAAGTCAAGAGACTTCCCTGCTCAAAGCACAAAGCTAAGAGACTTCTAATTGCTCAATACACAAAGTAAAAAGACTTCTGGTTGCTCAGCATGCAAGCTAAGACTTTGGGTATCAAACTAATTTTACAACAGAAAATAAGTTTGTGTTGAACACTTGATCAAATATCAGAGGTGTTCACAAAATACAACTTAGTAGAGACTCTACACTTAAGGAATTCTAAGATACACAAGTTTGAAAGAATTCCTAAGAGTTTTGTGACAGATACGAAAAGCAGAGTATAAGCTTTCTGGTTTTTGCAGTGTTGTTTTTATGTACAGAGTCTTGTTTTCTTTCTTCAAATCTTCACTCTTTTATAGAGGGTAAAAGAGCTGTTGAGATTTGGCAGAAATCCAGCAAAGAGCCGTTGCAAAAAGAGAAGCTATGTCCAGCTGAGATATGTACGTAAGTTGCAGAAAACAGAGCACACAAAGTTTGAATTCTTTACTTAAAAGCTGGAGAATGTTTCTTTGAGGGAGACAACTGTTTCATTGAGCTGTTCTGACATTGCAGGCATTAAATGCAGACAGTGACAGTTGCTTTTCCTTCAGAGTCAGACTTCAGAAGCTTCTTCAGACACTGTTCATCAGAAGCTCTCTTCAGACTCAGGTCTTCAGACGCACCCTTCAGAAGCACTGTTCATCAGACACTCCCTTCAGACGTTGACTTTTGTTGACCTTCAGACTCAGCCTTCAGAAGCACTTCTTCAGACGCTGTCTTCAGACGCTGTCTTCAAACTCAGTCTTCAGAAGCTGCTTCAGACTCAGTCTTGCTTCATACTTGCAACATAGGCTTCTATGCTTTCCTTCTTGCTCTTAGCTTGTTCTTCCATAACCAGTATTAATTACCAAACATTAAGAACATGGTTCTGCACACTTAGAACAAAGCATTAGCAATTCCAATTTTCTTTTTAACACTTTGTTATCATCAAAACCCAAAAGAGAGTTGTTCATACATTTTGTTCCAATAATCTCCCCCTTTTTGATGATGACAAACATAAGTATTAATAGAAAATTGTTGTTAATTTAATTAACAAGTTGACTGCAGGGTGTGAGGTTTGCAAGCTCCCCCTGAGTCTGATCCAGGTTAATTAAATTCATTTCAGATCAAAACAGGTGATAATTTCAGAATTGTTGTTAACTTTAATTAACAAGTTGACTTCAGGACGAGGTTTGCAAGCTCCCCCTAGGTCTGATAATCCACAAGGTGAGGTTTGCAAGCTCCCCATGATTCTTATCCATGTTAATTAAATTTAACTTAAAACAATAAGGTGAAATTATCACTCAGAATTATAAATAACAAGCTGACTTCAAGTTGTGAGGTTTGTAAGCTCTCCCCCTAAGTCTTATACAAGTTATTTAAATTCAATTCAACTCACTAAGAGTAATGTATCTCACAGAAATTAATTCAGAGGCTAAGAGATTAAAAACAGTTCTCATAAGTTAATTTTAATCAGAAGTTAACTTATGTTCTGAGCTTAGGAGCCTTAATACTTGATTACTTTTACTCTCCCTCATAAGTTAATTAACTGACAGTTAACTTATATTCTGAGCTCAGGAGCCATAATACTTGTTTACTTCTACTCCCCCTTTTGTCATCAACAAAAAGAAAATTTTCAGAATTTTTAAGAGAGTTTGAAAACATGTGAGATAAAAAATGTTCAGAGCATTTTTGTTCAGTACATTCTGTTTAGTATCATGATAAGTGCCTAAAAGTAGTTATCTTTTGATATATTTTAAGGCACTTATGTTACTTGTTTTACAAATTATCTTAGGATAAGCTCGTATTTGTGGTTAAAATGCAACATTTGTGATCCTAAGTCTTACCCCATGTTATTATGCAGGATTTTCATGTTTGGACCTGATTGGAGCAAAGAAAATGAAGTTTTGCTAAAGCCATCGCTACAAGCGCCAGAAGCCACGCTAGAAGCGAGGATAGGCAGGGAATTTGAAGGTTCCATCGCTAGTAGCGACAGATCACGTCGCTACAGCGACCAAAGGGCGGTTTAATGCTATGTGATGACGTGGAGCTCTCCCATTGGCCCAGTTAACTTCCTCACTAGAGCGACAGGCTGGTCGCTTGTAGCGAGCGTGCAAAATCTCAGAATATAAAAGCATTTTTAAGCTCATTTTTTATATATTCAGTTGAATACTAGTTTTTACAATTTCCAGAGCTTGAAATATTCAATTTCTTAGAGAGAGAATAGGCATAAAAGGAGGCAAACTTCAAATAGCAAAAGGAATTCAAGTGAAGATTACACTAAGAAGCTTTGAGAAATCAAGCCTTAGCATATTCTCCATCTTCCTTTCTAGCTTTTGCATAGTTATCATGAGAATGATCAACTAATCTCCTTTGTTGGGATTAATAGGTAATCAATCACACTTTGTTGTAAACCTTTGATATTTTAAATATATGATTCTAACATTTTTATATACCATTGAGTTTGTTCTTGTTTTTCACTCTTATATTTGATTTAAATGATGTTGAAAAATACTTTTGAATCTAGGTTTAGAATGATATTCTATCAAGATAAGAAATTCTAGAAATGGGATATGGTTTTGATAATTACATTAAGTATTGGATCGTAAAGCTTTCGAATCTTTTAATAGATTGAGAAATCGTCGATTAAACGATACGATCGATCTCACGACGTCATTTGGACATGAATGACGTTGTCGAGTAATACGTGATAATGTCGTATATAAGGAAAAGCTAGAATCCATATTTATGATCAATCGAATACAATCGACGTTTGATTGACGAACTTTAATCCTAACACCTTTTATGTCCTATTACTCTACGTTTTATTTATAATGCTTTTTATGTCGAGTAGTGTAGTAATGAAAAAGATTAAACCCTAACTTAAGACGATAATCGACGTTGAACGGTTTATGATATCGCAATAATCCCTGAGGAACGATATAAAACTTATACTTACTTTTGTGCTTTAACATATCACTGAACTATTTTAGACAAAATTGTTCAGATCATATACCAACTGAAGGTTTTAGCACAACTGAACTCTTTTCAGAAAACTGAAAAGCAGAGCATTTAGCTCAGTGCTTCTGAACTCTTTCAAACAAAATTGTTCAGGGTTTTTAAATAGGTTTGAAAAACTGAACATGTCTGATACCAGTTTGAGCAATTAAGAAAAAAATGTGTCTTTGTTTTTGTAAAAAACATTTCAGAACAGAAAAACACATTGCATATTGATGACTTTGGGAGGGACAAAGTGTAACTTTCAAAGCTTAATTCATCATTGCCCAGAGTTATAACTTATCAGATTCTGGCAAAAAATTAGATAACTATGCAGATTCAGAAGTCAGAAATTCAAATTCTGAAACTCAGACTCTGAAGTTTTTCAGAAACTTAACTTTCTTCAGACTCTCAAGTGAGTGACTGATAAGCCTTAGCTTCTGATGAACTTTAGAATCTCAGTTTCTATTCAGATTCAAGCATATTTTTCAAGAGATGAAATGCATGTTCAGATTCTTTTTAATAAAGTTAAATCTGTCTTCTGAACAAAATCTCTTAATAAAATGATGTTTAAGTTCAAAAATGCTTGGCTCTTGAATGTAAAATTGAAATTTTGTGACTTACAGATTATAGCAATGTTATCACAAAGAAGGTTATGCTGTTTTCATGAATCTGATTGTTTTCCAACTCATGTAGAATCTATTAAGAATAACTGAGAACAAAACATACCTCAGAAGAGCTTCTGATTTACCTCTCCTTGTTCATTTAGTTTGTTGCTGAACACCCATTTTTGTTCCAACAATGTTCTTGATTGGTTTTAGGAGAAGTATCAGCTTCTGCAGAGCTCTTAATGATCCAGTCTTTGTGGTTTCCTCCAGATTCCACAGTTCCTCCCTCTTTCATGATCTGGGTTTGGAACATAGACTTGTCTTCTGTTATGTAATCCCAGCAGCCATTGCCCAGGCACCAGGACTTCACCTTTTCTTTGGCACTTAATCATATCTGCAATAGAAAAGATCTCTGACTTTGGTACCCATATGGGTCCTCTTGGGTTAGTCTTGAAAGGTTTAGCCTTTTGCACCTTATGTCTGGAGTTATAACACTCAGACTTGTTCAGATACTTTGGATATGAATCCTTTAATCTTGAATAAGTCTTAGTTTTAGAAACTGAGTTCTTCAGAACCTGAGTTCTCAATGGTCTTGACCCAGATTTCTTCAGAACCTGAGACTTGAAGGTCTTTGGTTCTGAGTTGTTTAGAGTCTGAACCATTGAACACTTTGGTTCTGATTTCTTCAGAACTTTGGACTTAAGAGTCTTTGATTCTGATTTGTTCAGAATCTTGGATTCAGAAGTAAAAGGTTCTGATATGTTAAGAACTCCAGTTTTACCAGCTCCTGACACAAGACAAACTCTCTGACCTTTGTTAATACAATCAGAA
Organism: Medicago ruthenica; assembly: GCA_018208015.1. Taxonomy (NCBI): domain Eukaryota; kingdom Viridiplantae; phylum Streptophyta; class Magnoliopsida; order Fabales; family Fabaceae; genus Medicago; species Medicago ruthenica. Next base: position 117,631,575 of record CM031371.1, on the reverse strand, counting down.
ACATATGACAGATTGGCTTTCTTTTGTTTGCTTTGCCTGACATTCTGGTTTTGAAAAGGTTTCATAAATCCAGTCTTAGTAAAATCTGAGTTTGAATTTTCCAGACTCTGAGACTTACTTGTTTCAGGTTCTGAACTCTTCAGACTCTGAACATTTTTAGGTTTAGAGTCTGATTTTCTCATAGTCTTAGGCTTAGGACCTTTTGGTTTAGACTTTGGCAAAGTGTTAAGTTTTGCCTTCATCTTTCCCTTAGGTTCAGAAGCTTTAGATTCTGAGCAGTTCAGAACCTCAGACTTAGCAGTCTCAGTTTCTGTTAACTTCTGTTTCTCAGAACTGTCAGATGCAGGTACAAAGCATACCTTAGTACCTTTTATACTATCTTCAGAACAGGATGGAAGGTTTGTTTCATTTGAAAAATTAAAAGAATCTTTTTTAAAACCAATTCCTTCCCCTTTGTTTCTGTTGAAATTATAAATCATAGAAGCAACTTTGCTTCTGTTGATTCCAGCCAAAATAAAATCTTGAAGAGCACTTTCATGTTCACTAGGAACTTCATCAGGTTTCTTATGAACCATTTCTCTGAGCTCTTTAACTTCTTCATCAATATCATTGATATGATTCTGAAGTTGAAGATTCTCATCAGCAAGCAAGTTATTTTTCTTTTTCAAAGATTTAAATTGATTTATCTTGCTTCTGAGGTGGTTCATAAATTCCTTAATTGTTTCAACAAGATCAGAATGAGATAGTTCAGAATATACCTCATCTTCTTCATCTGAGTCTGAATCTGATTCTGTATCATAAGATACATTTGCAAACAAATTCAAACTGGCTTCTGCTTCATTTTCCTTGTCAGATTCTGATCCAGATTCCTCATCAGATGATTCTATTGCTATCAAACCCAGTTTAGCTTCTTCTTCATCTTCATCTTCATTTTCAGAACCTGATTCTTGGTCAAGACTACTCCAAGTAGCCATAAGACTTTTTCTGAATCTGTCCTTGAAGTTGCTTGATTTTGAACTGATCTTCTTGGGCTTATCCTTCTGTAACTCAGGACATTCAGTTTTGTGATGACCAGTTTTCTTGCAGTTTAAGCAGCCCTTTTGTTCTTCCCTCTTGGAACTAGATCCTTTGAAGTTGTTGCTCCTGTTAGAAGATTTTCTTTGTCTTTGTAGCTAGAACTTAATTCTTTTGGAAAGAATTTCTAGCTCCTCAGCTTCTGAATCCTCTTCAGAGCTTCCATCAGTAGATTCTTCATCAGATTCTGAAGCTTTTAAAGCTTTTGAAAACTTTCCTTTGGATTTAAGTGCTATAGACTCAGATTTTCTAACAGGTTCATCTTTATTGAGTCCTAGTTCATGCACCTTGAGAGAGCTTATAAGATCTTCAATACTTAAACTATTTAGATCTTTAGCTTCCTCAATAGCAGTCACCTTAGGTCTCCATTTAGATGGCAGACTTCTGAGGATCTTGTTCACATGATCAGCATTAGTGTAGCTTTGCTTCAGAATCTGAAGTCTAGAAACTAGAGTCTGAAATCTTGAGAACATAACCTCAATATTTTCATCCTCCTGCATTCTGAATTGCTCATACTGCTGAACTAGAAGGTTTGCCTTTGCTTCTCTGACCTTTTTATTTCCTTCATAGTTGGAGCATAGAGAGGTGAAGATTGCTTTTGCTGTAGATTTATCACTTAGCTTAAGATATTCATTGTGGGGTAAAGAGTCCACAATGATACCTCTTACGTTGTGATGTTTTCTTTAGATCTTCCTCTCAGCATCACTCAGGCCTCTTCTGTTGACAGCTACTCCTTCTTCATCAACTGGAATAGAAATTCCATCTTCTATAATATCCCATAAGGAGTCATCAATACCAATAATGTGGCTGTACATTTTGCTTTTCCACCATGAGAATTTTTCAGCATCACCAGTAAACATAGGGGGTTTATTGTGTGAGTGAGATTTCTTGTTATCTGAACCATAGCCACCACCACCACTTCTGGATGTAGATTCACCAGAACCACCAGAAGACATGCTTTTCCCAGGATCAAAACTGACTCACTGTTAAGTGATTGAATATCAGAACCAGGTGCTCTGATACCAACTGAAGGTGAGAAAAACACACAAGAAGGGGGGGGGGGTTGAATTGTGTGGGTAAATTCTTTTTCTTTCTCAAAACTTATGTTAAGTTCAGAATCTGATGTAGATCAGTTCTGAACCTATTTTCAGAGTTTGTTAGCAGCGGATTAAGAAGTAAAGAGAGAGGGAAAGAGAGACACAATGATTTTTATACTAGTTCCTTCCACAATCCGGAAGTAGTCTAGTCCCCCTATCACTTACAGGAGATTTAACTATAATCAAACTGATTACAATTGCTCAAAGCACAAAGCTAAGAGTCTTCCAGTTGCTCAAACACCTAGTAAGAGACTTCTAATGCTCAAGACACAAAGTCAAGAGACTTCCAATGCTCAAGACACAAAGTCAAGAGACTTCCCTACTCAAAGCACAAAGCTAAGAGACTTCTAATTGCTCAATACACAAAGTAAAGAGACTTCTGGTTGCTCAGCACGCAGGCTAAGACTTTGGGTATCAAACTAATTTTACAACAGAAAATAAGTTTGTGTTGAATGTGCGCACCTCGTTTTTTTCCTCGGGAAAAAGACGCGCAGATTCCTCCGAGGTCGTCCTCGAACGCTCGGAGGGTGCCTTTGTGAAGCCGCCACCAAAGTTTTTGTGTAAAGGGAACGTTGATAAACCCTTAAGTTTTTTTTTGTAAAGGGAAACGATAATAAAACCCTTTTGACGATGAGGATAAGGATTAGGTCATCGCAACCATTGTCGGGTTCGGGAGTCGGTTACGCGAGGGGAAGGTATTAGCACCCCTTACGTCCGTTGTACTCAACGGGAACCTTCTATTTGGTTAAAACTTGAATTGCTTTTTAATACTTTGCGTTCATGTTCATTTATGCTAATATAATATGGGGGGGGGGAAAGAGATAAAAACAAACGAAAGAAAAGAAAAAGGTTTTTTTTTATTATTGTGCTTGACAAGATGTCGATCTTGCTCCTACGTATCTCCCGGTAGTCGGAGAATTCAAAGCATACGTAGTTCTTTGGTAGAAAAACGTATGTGTGTTGGTTGATTTTAATTGGACGATGTTTTAACCGAATTCTTGCGATTAAACGTTGCTTGTATGCTCGCACTTGGAGACTTATTAAGCGTTCGTTCACGAATCACATTAGAATTATTAAAAGTTACGTCCGTTAGGGTAGAGGGTTGAATTGGTCGCTATGGGACCAAAGGAGGTACAATGGACTTCTATAAGTCAAACATTGACCGAGTGGACTCAAATGAGTCGGGCGATTGTTCGATTGATCCACTGAGATCAAGAACGGGTACAATGGACTCGGACGAGTCGAACATTGACCGAGTGGACTCTAACGAGTCGAGGGGTTGAGTCTAATGGCCAACGGGGGACCAAAAGGTATGGATTGACCACAAGGGGCCAAGATTTTGGTTTGGTTAGGGTTGTATATATTAAAAGGGAATGACGATTGTCCGAGCGACGAGACATACGTCACGCATTCGTACAATCGGGGCGATGGAGAGACATACGTCACACCATCCCTTTTTCGTTCATGTTTTTGGATTGAATTCTTTAGAAATCCCAAGGTAAGTCAAAACATATGGTTTGAAAACCCAAAATGGGAAGGTTTAGCAAAATTGCTAGAAAACGCGCAAGTTCGTCTCATTTTGCGAAAATGCGCACATTACCGGTGTATGTTCATTTTTGAGTTTTGAACATCATGAACAATATTTATTGTTCAAGTTTAGATTGAAAAGCTGAACATAGCTTGTTGGTTCATGTGGTTTTGAAAGTTTGGGAACATAACTTGCTTTGCAAGTTATCCACAAAATGGTTATACGAACTTGTGATTTTGCCAAAATTATGCAAAAACTTTGTTATGACTAGAAGAACATGGGTTTAAAAACTCTTAGGTTCTGAGCTCTGGGGCTAGAACCTCAAAAATTGGTTGTTTTGACACAAAAACTCAGGTTCTGAGTTCTGTCATGGTCGCACTGCGACCATGACTTCGCACTGCGAAGCATGCGAAATTTTGGGTTCAGAAGCTGTTTCTGAACATTTGTTCAGAAACAACTTCTGAACACACTCAAGACCTTATATATGGGTGAAAAGCTTTGAGTTTTTGAGGTGAAAAAGGTTGTACAAACCAATTTTGATGTTTTGAAAACCTTGGGATTTCTTTGAAATTCAAAAGGGGTTTTTTAGGACCAAAAGGTTTTGAGCCAAAATAGCTATGCAAACACAATTAGAAATGCAAGATAAAGAGCTTAGTAACTTACAGAACTCCTTAGCAAAGCTCCAGCTGCACTTGGCTTGATTTGGTTGAAGGCTTTCACAAAGGTTTGAAGATTTGTGATGAACTTGAACTTTTGAAAGCTTTGTGTGGATGGATTGTTTCTGGTTATTTGTGGAGATTTGTAGGTTGAAATGAGTAGAGTTTCTGCTCTTTGAATGTTGTGTTTTCTGTCTAATTGTGTGTTTAACCTTGGGCATTGCCTTGTATTTATAGGCCAAAATCAAATCTTTGTCATCATTACACAATCCCTTGATTCAGCTGATTTGTGGCCAAGATCAAGCTGAATCCCTTTGCATTAAATGCTAATGGATAGAGGCAACCCTGCCTTGTGCCAAGGGGCAAGATCCAGCTTGATTTCAGCCACAAATTCAACTTATTCTAGAAGGTAATGATGAAGAACAAAGCTGATTTGCAAATGGCTAATGCTTGGGGATCAATCCTTGCAATCTCAATGGTTGATAACTGAAAACGTGCACTGTATTGTGCAGAGATTGAGGGGTGAAAAGGCTACTTATGGCTGGTGTGAGGGGGTGAAAAGCTGCTGCAAAAACAGAGTAGCAATCATGGCTATTCAAGTGAAAAAACCCAGCTGGTTTGACTGGTTTTAGGGGCAGCAAGCAGGAGGAAAGTCCTCAAGCAGGTGGCTGGCAACCTTGTGGTGGTTAGCTGGTCACCTGGGAGGGACTAGAGCTGCCCAAGGGCAAGCCCACTTGCTTGTCACATGCTAGGTTGGAAGAAAAAGCTTCCAACCTTGGCATTAATGGCAAGTCCTTCAACTCTGGCTTTGCTTGGCCCAATTAGCCATGAATGCTACCTAAAATAATTATGGAAATGATATGCAACAAATTCTGGAATTAAATCCAAGAAACCAAAAATCTGCAGAAAAATCGCAGACTTCGCAGTGCGAAGGGAGCTTCGCATTGCGAAGTCATCATTTTTGAAATGTTGACTTTTCTGTTGACTTTTGTTGACTTTTGACTTTTTCCCCTCTTTGAATTTTTTTGATTTTTGTTTTAAAATGCGTAGGACAAAATTAGGGTACTACAGCTGCCCCTACTTAATTGTGTCTTCGCATAGAGTGCGTGAGTGCCGAGGGCATCTCATGAACTCTTTGCGGAGATCAATTAAGTAAAAAGAAAAAAAGAAGGACCCGAATTTTGTCCTTCGCGAAATGCAAATGCAATGGTTGGTAGGGGTTGATCGTATCCAGCCGCTAACACTGGAGGTAGATCCACTGGGGAATGAAGGTAATCTCATCTAGGCACTGTCACTAGAGGTCGATTCCTGAGGGTAGTGGTTTACTCTAGGCACTGTCACTAGAGGTGGAACATTGATGGAGGTGATCTTCTCTAGGCACTGTCACTAGAGGTTGAATATTGATGGCGGCGATCGACTCTAGGCACTGTCACTAGAGGTCGATACCTAAACTGGTGATTTACTCTAGGCACTGTCACTAGAGGTGGAACATTGCTGGAGGTGATCTACTCTAGGCACTGTCACTAGAGGTCGATACCTAAGCTAGGTGATTTACTCTAGGCACTGTCACTAGAGGTGGAACACTGCTGGAGGTGATCTACTCTAGGCACTGTCACTAGAGGTCGATACCTAAGCTAGGTGATCTTATTCAGGAACTGCTTCTGAATATCGATTCCTAACGAGCTGTGATCTTATTCAGCCGCTAACACTGAAGGTCGATACACTGGGGGGAGGTGGTCTATTCTAGGAATTGCTTCTAGAGGTCGATACCTAAGCTAGGTGATCTTATTCAGGTACTGCTTCTGAATATCGATTCCTAACGAGCTGCGGTCTTACCCTAAATAGGTGCCCCTGGTTGAATGTTGATGGATGCTGGTAAATATGTGATACTCACTGGAGGATCCTTGTTGAGGATGCATGCTTTATGAAATGAAATGCATATGTATGAATGGTTTTAAATATGCATGCATGAAATAAAATAATGTTGGTTGGGTGCCGAGCAGAGTCGGTCTTTGTTTGTGGTTGTGTTCATGACAGTTGGGCTCTCTTTTTGTGTTAGTTTTTTGGTTGGTCGGTTTGGAAGGACAAGGTCCTTTGCCTACATACCCAAATGGGATCAAAACCGGTGTAGTTCGCCAATAATGATTGGACTTTTGTTTGGGGTTGAGACTCCCTGGGGAGTATCAAGGAGGTTTGGCTTATGGGGGATAAAGGATCATTTTGGAAGCATGATCGATATCCAGCCTTTGTTGGTGTTTGGATGTTTAGGGTGTTTATTGGGGAATTTTGTTCCTACTAACCCTCGGGGTTCTTGCGCTTCGCGTGCCGCGAGTTATGCACTTGCCTTAGCCAAGGAGCATAAGTCTTTGGGTGCAATATTTTGGTGGGAACTACCGCAATTCTTTCAGAATTCACGAAGATTCAAAATAAAGCAAAGTTTGTTTGTTTTTTTCTTTTTGGAAGAAAATTCTTTTGTTTATTTCCCACGTTTTAAAGCATTTTCATCATGAATAAAACAAAATTTTATGCGCTACTGAGAACATAAAATAACAAAAAGAAATTTATTCGATGCAGATTTGACCTCTTGAATGGGTAAAAATACACAAAGTGAGAAGTGAGATAGAGAAAGACAAGAAAAAGCAAAAAGAAAATGTTGGTTTTGGCACAACACATGCTATTTCCTTATGACTTCGATATTTTCGTTTGTTGGAAGATGCTGACGAGACCGATTCCTCTCCTCTTGAATCTTGTCCGGAGCTTGGATGCTGCAGTCATCGCCTCTTTTTTGTTAACCCCTAATTTTTGCCTGGATCGCTCTTTCAAGTTTTCAATCCATCGGGGTGTATTTCCTTTTTTGATGTCCTTAATTTTTGCCTAGACCGCCTTTTCAGGTTTTCAATCTAGCAGGACGCTCTCTATTGCCTAAACCGCCCTTTCAGGTTTTCGATTTAGCGAGCTTTTTTCTTTCTTTTTTTTTCTTTAGGCATAATACCTCTTGACTGCATCGGAGTTTATTGACAGTGGGAACTCCTCTCCGTCCATAGTGGTGATGATCAGGGCTCCGCCTGAGAAAGCTTTCTTTACCACGTACGGCCCATCATAACTGGGAGTCCACTTCCCTCGGGGATCTTTGTGGATAGGTAATATCTTCTTGAGCACTAGGTCTCCTTCTTTGAACTCTCGAGGACGGACCTTCTTGTCGAATGCTCTCTTGAGCCTCCTTTGATAGAGTTGTCCGTGACATATTGCCGTCAGACGCTTCTCCTCTATGAGATTCAGTTGGTCGAACCTTGTTTGGACCCATTCAGCTTCTTCTAGCTTGGTTTCCATCAAGACCTTTAACGAAGGAATTTCCACCTCTACGGGGAGAACAGCTTCCATACCGTATACTAAGGAGAAAGGGGTTGCCCCAGTTGAAGTGCGAATGGCTGTTCTGTAGCCATGTAGCGCAAAGGGAAGCATCTCATGCCAATCCTTATATGTTGTCACCATCTTCTGGATGATCTTCTTTATGTTCTTATTGGCTGCTTCTACCGCACCGTTCATCTTTGGTCGGTAAGGGGAGGAATTATGGTGCTCAATCTTGAAATCTTTGCACAACTCTTTCATTGTCTTGTTGTTTAGGTTTGCCCCATTATCGGTGATGATTTTGTGGGGAGTACCATAACGGCAAATGATTTCCTTCTTGATAAATCGGGCTACCACTTGTTTGGTTACGTTTGCATACGAAGCTGCTTCTACCCATTTGGTGAAGTAATCGATGGCAACGAGGATGAAGCGATGTCCATTTGACGCTTTGGGCTCGATCATTCCAATCATGTCTATGCCCCACATAGAGAAAGGCCAAGGTGAAGTCATGACGTTCAGTGGAGTTGGCGGCACATGCACTTTGTCGGCGTAAATCTGACACTTGTGACAAGTCTTGGCATAGTGGAAACAATCAGCTTCCATGGTTAACCAATAGTAGCCCGCCCTTAAGATTTTCTTTGCCATTGCATGCCCGTTAGCATGGGTTCCAAAAGATCCCTCGTGGATTTCTTTGATGAGCATGTCCGCTTCATGTTTATCCACACATCTGAGCAGGACCATGTCGTAATTTCTTTTGTAGAGGGTATTTCTACTGAGGAAGAACTGGGATGCCAATCTTCTGAGGGTCCTCTTGTCGGTATGCGAGACACTTTCTGGATACTCTTGCTCTTCGAGGTATCGCTTGATGTCGTAGAACCAAGGTTTGTTGTCAAGTCCTTCTTCGACTGATGCGCATACAACTGGTTTGTCTCTACGATCCATCCTTATGATGGGTGCCTCATTGTAAGAATTTACTTGGTACATTGATGATAATGTAGCCAAAGCATCTGCTACCTGATTTTCTTCTCGAGGTATGTGGTGGAAATTGATCTCACCAAAATGTTTGATCAATTCTACAACCCGGGCTTGGTAAGGAATTAAATTGGGATGTCTTGTTTCCCATTCCCCTTTGACTTGATAGATGACCAAGGCTGAGTCACCGTATACTTCAAGGTTTTTGATCCTTAGATCAATTGCTGCTTCGAGACCTAGGATACATGCTTCATATTCTGCCATGTTATTGGTGCAGTCAAAGCACAACCTTGCTGTGAAGGGTTGGTATCCATTTCTTGGGGAGATTAAAACTGCTCCGATACCGTGCCCCATGGCATTCGAGGCGCCGTCGAAAGCGAGCTTCCACTGAGCTCCTGGTTCTGGTCCTTCATCATCGCTTGTGACTTCTTTGTCATTCAAAGCTACGACATCTTCGTCTGGGAAGTCAAATTGTATGGGCTGATAATCCTCCAATGGTTGGTGAGCAAGGTGCTCGGATAAAACACTCCCTTTGATGGCTTTTTGAGCAACATATTGGATGTCATACTCAGACAGCAGCATTTGCCAACGGGCTATCTTCCCTGTGAGGGCAGGTTTTTCGAAGATGTACTTGATGGGATCCATCTTCGATATCAACCAAGTTGTATGGGTCAACATGTATTGCCTTAGACGTCGAGCAGCCCATGCTAAAGCGCAGCAAGTCTTTTCAAGTGAAGTATACCTTGTTTCACAGTCGGTAAACTTCTTGCTTAAGTAGTAGATTGCGTGCTCTTTCCTTCCCGTTTCATCTTGTTGTCCTAACACACAACCCATTGATCCTTCAAGTACGGTTAGGTATAAGATGAGGGGTTTACCCGGAACCGGAGGTATTAAGATCGGTGGTTCTTGCAGGTATTGTTTGATCTTGTCAAACGCCTCTTGGCAATCCTCGTTCCAATGAACGGTTTGGTTTTTCCTTAGCAGCTTGAAGATTGGTTCGCAGGTAGCTGTCATGTGTGAGATGAACCTGGCGATGTAGTTCAATCTTCCTAAGAAACCCCGGACTTCTTTCTCGGTATTTGGCGCTGGCATTTCTTGGATGGCCTTTACCTTATCGGGATCTACTTCAATACCTCTTTGGCTGACGATGAAGCCCAATAACTTCCCGGATCTAACGCCAAATGTGCACTTGTTGGGATTTAAGCGCAGCTTGAATTTTCTTAGGCGTTCGAAAAGCTTTTGTAGATGGACTAGATGATCCTCCTCCGTTTGGGATTTGGCAATCATATCGTCGACGTAGACCTCAATTTCCTTATGGATCATGTCGTGGAAAAGAGTCACCATTGCTCTTTGGTATGTTGCCCCGGCGTTTGTTAATCCGAAAGGCATTACCTTATAGCAGAATGTTCCCCATGGGGTGATGAATGTAGTTTTCTCCATGTCCTCTGGAGCCATCTTGATTTGGTTATATCCCGAGAAGCCATCCATAAAGGAAAAGACTGAGAATTGGGCTGTGTTGTCCACCAATATGTCGATATGTGGTAGCGGGAAATCATCCTTTGGGCTTGCTTTATTCAAGTCCCGATAATCCACACACATCCTCACCTTGCCATCCTTCTTCGGAACTGGCACAATGTTGGCAACCCATGTTGGATACTTGGTTACGGCTAAGAAGCCGGCATCGAACTGCTTTTTGACCTCCTCTCTGATCTTGAGAGCCATATCGGGTCGAGTTCTTCTTAATTTCTGCTTCACTGGCGGGCATTCCGGCTTGAGTGGCAGCTTGTGTACAACGATGTTAGGGTCTAAACCCGGCATGTCTTGATACGACCAAGCGAATACGTCCACGTACTCTTGCAGAAGCTTGATCAACTTTCCTTTCACATCCTCGTGCAGGGAGGCTCCTATCTTGACCTCTTTCTTATCCTCTTCGGTCCCCAAGTTGACCTTTTCAACTGATTCTTGGTGAGGTTGTATTACCCTATCCCCTTGATTTGCAAGTCTAGACAATTCTTCAGGCGGTTCATAATCGTCCTCTTCATCATCTTCCGTTTGATTAATCGGGCAATCGAAGTCATAAGGGTTTAAGGTAGTGTTGTTTTTGGAGGGTGGATTTGTAGATCTGCATGAGTATGATTTTTTTTTTAGGCTTTTTGTAGAAAAAAATTTTTTTAAAACAAATGCGAAAAGAAAAAGACTCAAATGAACATAAAAGATTGCTTTTATTCATGATTGTAAATAACTTATAAAAACATGGGGGCCCCACACGACTAATCATTTGCCTTGGGCAGAGCTAAATGATTTTTTTTTATTTAAAAGTAAAAAACAAACAAACACGGTTTATTACTTGATCCTGGTAATGATCTCGGGAATCGCGATAGCCCTCCAATTGTTCAAAGCTTCATCCGAAGCGCAACGGTACACCAACTCAGGCACGTCTTCGTCCACGTCTTCGAGTAGAGCCACTTGATCCTCATGGATAAACCCCGCACTGATGAATGTTTCCGAGATGGGGAGGACCCCTTGCTTTGGCGGCTTTGAGAAAGTTTCGGCTGATGGATGATACCCCAACCCGAAGCGATTTTTCTTCTCCGGTATGTCCACTAACTTGCCCCATCCGGTGGGTCGGCTTTCTTCTAGGGCCTCTCTTATCGCCCTCCATGATGACATGGCTGTCCTAGCCTCCTCCTTGGGCTTTGAGCTCAATGTCACGACATTTGCCACTTCCAAAGATTGGAATGGGACGTCCACAGCTTCTTCATCCGTTTCTATGTAACGGAAAGATGAGAGATGGCTTACCATCATGTCCTCTTGCCCGGAAACTACAATCATTTGATTATCAATGATGAACTTCAGTTTCTGGTGCAAGGTAGAGGTAATGGCTCCGGCCGCATGGATCCATGGTCGTCCGAGAAGACAACTGTATGTTGGGTTAATGTCCATGACTTGGAAGGTTATGGTGAAAACCTTAGGTCCGATTTGGACTGGTAAGTCAATCTCCCCCATAACGGCTCTTCTTGACCCATCGAAAGCTTTTACGACCAAGGCACTGGGCTTCATTACGGTCCCTTCACATGAGAGTTTGAGGAGGGTAGTCTTGGGCATGACATTCAATGATGACCCCGTGTCCACTAACACTCTTGAAAGGATGTGGTCCATGCATTTCACGGAGATATGTAAGGCGCGGTTATGAATATGCCCCTCGTCGGGTAGCTCATCGCCATTGAAACCCAAGTACCTACTTGAGGTAATATTTCCGACTATCCCGTCGAATTGGTCCACCGGAATGTCCTTGGTGACATGGGCCTCACTGAGGATCCGTAGTAGTGCTTCCCGGTGTGCTTCCGAGCTGAGTAGTAAGGATAGCATGGAGATCTTGGAGGGAGTTTGACCTAGCTGGTCAATGATCTTGTACTCGCTCTTTTGGATTATCCTTAGGAACTCTTCGGCCTCTTTTTGCGGGATGGACTTTTGAGAAGGCCCCGCTTGGTCCTCTTTTTCCTCCACGCTCTTTTCTTTGAGCGGCTCCTTTGGTAGTACAGCGGGTGTCTTCCCGAGTTCTTTCGGAGCGAAGACTCTACCACTTCTAGTCATTCCTCCAACACCGGTAATGTTAGTGATGCTGGGCTCGATTTTGGCTAGTGGTTTTCCTTCCACATAAGCCACAGGTTGGTAATTCCATGGTACCCTCTTTGTGCTTTCAAAAGAGAAGGGTGCAGGTACGTGGAATGTTATGGGTTGTATTGTCATTGGTACCTCTCTCCTTTGGTATGGGATCTCGAGAGGTTTTGGGCCGTTAGACTCTAAGGTAGCAATGTCCGTGCCATCCTTTATATAACCAATTTGGATCCAACCTTGGTCCATTAACTCTTGAAGACAGTTCTTCAATTCTTTGCACTTATTCGGGTTGACCCTGCAGGCTTCACAGTTGGCGTGCACTTCCTCGAATAATCCGAAGCCGGTTAAACGCTCCCTTATGGTTGACAGGGGAGTCCTAACATTGGCTACCCTTTTGACTGGACCAAAGTCCTCTTGTTCCTCCACCACGTTTACAGAGGGACCCGCGTGCCCCGGCAATGGGTTGTTCTTCACATTGGGGCTTTCCTCTTTGAAGGATAACAGCTTCTTGTCAATAAGATCCTGCACCTTGTGTTTGAAAACCCTACAGTTTTCGATATTGTGCCCCACGGATCCTGCGTGGAAATCACATTTGGCATTTGCGTCGTACCACTGTGGATATGGTGGCGACATTGGTGGTAGTAGTCTTGTCTCGACCATACCCTTTTGGATTAGGTATGGCAAGATCTGACCATAAGACATGGGTACAGGATCAAACTGCCTATTATAGTAATTGTTCCTTGAGCTCGCCTGATTCCTTGGTGGGTACCCGCCTTGTTGCTGTTGCTGTTGATTTTGTTGCGGCAGCACTACTGGTTGTCGAGGTGGATTTGCGGGAATCACTTGAGGTGAGTAACGCCCTTGAGTCGTTGCTGCTGCCACATAAGGATAGTGGTAGTGAGGCATTTGATTTTGTGGCGGGTAGGATGGACCCATTAGAACGGCATTTGTATCCCCCTCTTTCTTTTTGTGAAAGTTGCTGGGGGGTTTTCTAGCTCCACCTTGAGCTTCTGAAGAGCCTTGGATTTTTCCTCTCTTCACTCCATCCTCTATTCTTTCACCGACCATGACTAGATCGGAGAAACCGGCAGACGTACTTCCGATCATCTTGTCGTAATATGGGCCTTGAAGTGTGCCCATAAAGGTGTCGACAAGTTCTCTTTCCAATAGTGGTGGTTGTACACGAGAAGCTAGTTCTCTCCACCGCTGAGCGTACTCCTTGAAGGACTCGTTGCTTCTTTGCAGGAGGTTTTGTAGTTGCATCCTATTTGGAGCCATGTCCAAATTATATTTGTATTGCTTTAGGAAGGCATCGGCTAGATCCTTCCAAGTTTGGACATGGGTACGCTCGAGCTGCATGTACCAATCCAAGGACGCTCCGCTTAAACTATCTTGAAACACATGCACCATGAGTTTCTCGTTCATTGCGTAAGCTGCCATCTTCCTACAGAACATTCTTAGATGGTTCCGAGGGCATTGAATTCCTTTGTATTTCTCGAAGTCCGGTACTTTGAACTTCGGAGGAATTACCACGTCGGGCACTAGACACATGTCCAAGGCATTGTGGGCACCGTATGAGCTGAAACCCTCGACAGCTTTCAACCTCTCTTCCAAAACTCGATACATTTGGGTGGTATCATCGTCTTGGTGGGTGGTGTCGGGAGCAGATTGCCTTAGCTGGCTATTCTCCACATCTTGGGGAATCACTTCGTGCTGAGTAGTGGAAGTTCCTTGAGGACGACGCTCTTCATTCCTTACGGGGATTGTGAGCGGTGGTGGAGGGGGTCCTTGACCCTCATTTTCGAAGGGTGGGGTATAACCCACAGGTAAACCATAAGGAGGCCATTGCACATTGGATGCATCCGTTGTTGGGCGAGGGTGGCTTTCTCGTGCCGACAGAGCTTGCATTAACTCTAGCATCTGATCCATTTTTCCTTTCATTCCATCAACTTCCTCTCTCAAAGCCGCTTGAGTTTGTTCCAAATTGTCCATGATCCTTTGTTTGTTAGCTCGTGTTCCGTACGAGTGTTGAATATCTGGTTCTTGGACCGAGGGCTTTCGGGGTTTTCGGGCTATGATTGCTTTGAACTGTTTGAATGGGAATGAATGAGTTTTTTTTTTGAAAAATATGCATGAAGATGCATGTGGATGTATGTATGAGTATGCAAAATATGCGTTTTTTTTTATTTTTGCTTTATGGAGTTTAAAGGTGCACGATTAATATTTAGCAACTCAAAATATTAAAGACCGGGAAATTGATTATACTTCAAAATATATTTGATTAAATAACATTTGTTTACAAAGTGTAACTAATGCTATTACAAATCAAACAGCCGCTCGCTTCTCGGCTTTGCTCATCTCCTCCCTATAGAAATCTATGGTGTCCTTGCAGGACTTCATAAACTCCCGGATCTCCATAGGGATGACAAAGTAGGGCATGACCATCTCGGCCTCCGCTAGCTTCTTTGGAAGTTGGGTGATCACCAAATTTGAGAATGCAACCAATTTAGTGAAATCCTCACTTAATCGGGTGGCATCTTGCCATACATACTCAATCACTTCCTTGCGCTGGTCTAGCTTGACTCTTGCACTTCTAATCTCATCGTGTAGTTGTGCAATGTGGTCCCCATGAGCTCTTGCAATCTTGTCGAAGTACTCTTCGAATTTCTTGATGTCTTCCTCGAGAAGATTGCACTTTAGCCTCCCTTGATGAGAGAGACTCTCATGTCTTTGCCGCTGGACGCGTTCGGCTTGAAGCTGCTCTTTGTAGTCTTTCACTACTTCTTGGAGCTGTTGATTTTTCTCTTGGAATTTCAACCTCCATTTTCGTTGAGCTTCGATGG
Organism: Medicago ruthenica; assembly: GCA_018208015.1. Taxonomy (NCBI): domain Eukaryota; kingdom Viridiplantae; phylum Streptophyta; class Magnoliopsida; order Fabales; family Fabaceae; genus Medicago; species Medicago ruthenica. The sequence goes on along the minus strand of CM031371.1, from coordinate 117,616,439 downwards.
CTAGTTCGCCAAACTTCTTGAGCTCTTGGTTGGAATGTAGAATTCTTTCCAACTCTTCGTCCTTGGCAACAAGGTTGGCATCCGCACTAACCAAGCCGCCTCCTATCCAATCCCTTTTTCCTTCGGAGGTTCTTAGCCGTTTTTGGCATACTAGGAGAGAATGTGATACTTCATCACGATCTCTCTTCGTCCTAGTAATCTCTCCTAAAGCTTGGAGGTGCTTCAATTCTAAGTCTCCGTTTTTGTTTTGGAGTTCTTGAATTTTAGTCTTGAGGTCCTCCACTTCTTTGTTGGGAATGATTGCAATAGGTTTAGGTGTAGGAGGTTTTGGAGGGTTTGTGACCACGAAGGGTAACTTGATTACTTTGACCCTCTCCTTCACCCATTGAGTATAAAGGGGTTTGGCGACACAGTTTCTCTTGCCGACCCTTCCCTTGCGTACTTGGCTCCATGCTCCCCGGATTCTCTCTAGCAATGCCGGGTCTTGATCGCCTTCCCTTAAGTAGAAAGCTTCCAACAAAAGGTCGTTAGGTTTATCTTCCATTGAAAAACCTAGTTGTCGGAGAGAGAGGACCGGATTGTAATTAATGCATCCCTTAGTACCAATGAGGGGTACGTTAGGGAAGTCCCCGCAGCTGAGGATAATTTCCGGGTCATCTAAGTTTGGTGAAAACCAATGGATGTCCTTCTCGGCGAGGGTTGTCATCCGTTGCGACCATTTGAGCTTGGCCCGGTTTTCCACAAAGTCTCGGTTTCTTGGCATGTGGGACATCATCCAAATTTGCACTACGGGAGTGCAACAAGTAATTTTGCGTCCCCTTGCTTGTTCATGCCTAGAATAGAGGGTATGATAAAAATCCGCTAAGATTGTAGGAACTGGATTTTTAGTCATAAACACCTCTAGAGCCGGAAAGTCTACGAAATCATCCATGTTGGGGAATAAGACAATCCCGTAGACTAAGAGGGCTAAGATGGCGTTGAAGGCCATTACCTCTTTGTTGGCTAGTAAATCCCGAGCTTTGGCTTCCAAAAACTTTCTTGAAAAGCCCTTAAGGTTCCCTCTAACTTCCAAGTTAGATGCCACTTCTTGGGTGTCGAGGTATAAGGATTCGGCGATGGCTTCAAATGTAGGATCCTTTCCCGGACCGAGATAGAGTTCATGACCTTTCATGCTACAACCCAAAATCTTCTCAAACTCTTCCAAAGTTGGCGCTAGTTGGAAGTCTTGAAATGTGAAACACCGTAGAGGTGGGTCGAAGAACTGCGCCAAAGTGGTTAAGGCGGTTGAATCTATTCTTACGGGTAAAAGATCAAGGATTAGCCCATAGCTTGCCTCGAAGATGTTCTTGTGGACCGAAGAGAGCCTCTTGCTTAGAGCTAATAAACTTTCCACCCTAGGAGCTTTAATTTTGAAGGCGAGCGTATTCTTGTTCCCGGAATCCATATTTCTCTTTTGCTAATATTTGTTCGTTCTTTTTAAACTCCTATAAAGCAAAACGATGCGAAAATTACTTTCATGAATGCAAATGTTATGCAAGGGTATAGTTTATGAAGGTTCGGAACTTCCCCCCATCCTCACATGTAGGCTCTAAATTGTGAAATATCCTAAGAAGAGGTCCTTAGAGTCATAGACCTCACATGGAATTAGGGTTGTCTATGGACATACGTCGACATGACTTCAATTAATTCCACGTGAAAATCTCATCTAAGCGGGGTTGGACATCCCACCTCACGGACATACGTCAACGCGGGCTTCCGCACACAACCTCCTTCTAACTTAGTGTTTTTCTCAAGCTCGGGTAGAGAGCCTCACACGTCCGGCATTAACCCGAACAATGTGGAGTAACATCACTCAAGTAACCCCCACATTTGAGACATAATATGAATATAAAGCAAATAAAGCAAATATAAACATAAAGCATAAATATAACATGCATGAATAAAATAAATAAACATGGCACGCAAAGCAAATAAAGCAATTGTCTTTAACCCAAATAGGTTAGGCTTGACTCGCTAGTGGGAAACGGGTCCCCAGTGAAGTCGCCAGCTGTGCGCACCTCGTTTTTTTCCTCGGGAAAAAGACGCGCAGATTCCTCCGAGGTCGTCCTCGAACGCTCGGAGGGTGCCTTTGTGAAGCCGCCACCAAAGTTTTTGTGTAAAGGGAACGTTGATAAACCCTTAAGTTTTTTTTTGTAAAGGGAAACGATAATAAAACCCTTTTGACGATGAGGATAAGGATTAGGTCATCGCAACCATTGTCGGGTTCGGGAGTCGGTTACGCGAGGGGAAGGTATTAGCACCCCTTACGTCCGTTGTACTCAACGGGAACCTTCTATTTGGTTAAAACTTGAATTGCTTTTTAATACTTTGCGTTCATGTTCATTTATGCTAATATAATATGGGGGGGGGGGAAAGAGATAAAAACAAACGAAAGAAAAGAAAAAGGTTTTTTTTATTATTGTGCTTGACAAGATGTCGATCTTGCTCCTACGTATCTCCCGGTAGTCGGAGAATTCAAAGCATACGTAGTTCTTTGGTAGAAAAACGTATGTGTGTTGGTTGATTTTAATTGGACGATGTTTTAACCGAATTCTTGCGATTAAACGTTGCTTGTATGCTCGCACTTGGAGACTTATTAAGCGTTCGTTCACGAATCACATTAGAATTATTAAAAGTTACGTCCGTTAGGGTAGAGGGTTGAATTGGTCGCTATGGGACCAAAGGAGGTACAATGGACTTCTATAAGTCAAACATTGACCGAGTGGACTCAAATGAGTCGGGCGATTGTTCGATTGATCCACTGAGATCAAGAACGGGTACAATGGACTCGGACGAGTCGAACATTGACCGAGTGGACTCTAACGAGTCGAGGGGTTGAGTCTAATGGCCAACGGGGGACCAAAAGGTATGGATTGACCACAAGGGGCCAAGATTTTGGTTTGGTTAGGGTTGTATATATTAAAAGGGAATGACGATTGTCCGAGCGACGAGACATACGTCACGCATTCGTACAATCGGGGCGATGGAGAGACATACGTCACACCATCCCTTTTTCGTTCATGTTTTTGGATTGAATTCTTTAGAAATCCCAAGGTAAGTCAAAACATATGGTTTGAAAACCCAAAATGGGAAGGTTTAGCAAAATTGCTAGAAAACGCGCAAGTTCGTCTCATTTTGCGAAAATGCGCACATTACCGGTGTATGTTCATTTTTGAGTTTTGAACATCATGAACAATATTTATTGTTCAAGTTTAGATTGAAAAGCTGAACATAGCTTGTTGGTTCATGTGGTTTTGAAAGTTTGGGAACATAACTTGCTTTGCAAGTTATCCACAAAATGGTTATACGAACTTGTGATTTTGCCAAAATTATGCAAAAACTTTGTTATGACTAGAAGAACATGGGTTTAAAAACTCTTAGGTTCTGAGCTCTGGGGCTAGAACCTCAAAAATTGGTTGTTTTGACACAAAAACTCAGGTTCTGAGTTCTGTCATGGTCGCACTGCGACCATGACTTCGCACTGCGAAGCATGCGAAATTTTGGGTTCAGAAGCTGTTTCTGAACATTTGTTCAGAAACAACTTCTGAACACACTCAAGACCTTATATATGGGTGAAAAGCTTTGAGTTTTTGAGGTGAAAAAGGTTGTACAAACCAATTTTGATGTTTTGAAAACCTTGGGATTTCTTTGAAATTCAAAAGGGGTTTTTTAGGACCAAAAGGTTTTGAGCCAAAATAGCTATGCAAACACAATTAGAAATGCAAGATAAAGAGCTTAGTAACTTACAGAACTCCTTAGCAAAGCTCCAGCTGCACTTGGCTTGATTTGGTTGAAGGCTTTCACAAAGGTTTGAAGATTTGTGATGAACTTGAACTTTTGAAAGCTTTGTGTGGATGGATTGTTTCTGGTTATTTGTGGAGATTTGTAGGTTGAAATGAGTAGAGTTTCTGCTCTTTGAATGTTGTGTTTTCTGTCTAATTGTGTGTTTAACCTTGGGCATTGCCTTGTATTTATAGGCCAAAATCAAATCTTTGTCATCATTACACAATCCCTTGATTCAGCTGATTTGTGGCCAAGATCAAGCTGAATCCCTTTGCATTAAATGCTAATGGATAGAGGCAACCCTGCCTTGTGCCAAGGGGCAAGATCCAGCTTGATTTCAGCCACAAATTCAACTTATTCTAGAAGGTAATGATGAAGAACAAAGCTGATTTGCAAATGGCTAATGCTTGGGGATCAATCCTTGCAATCTCAATGGTTGATAACTGAAAACGTGCACTGTATTGTGCAGAGATTGAGGGGTGAAAAGGCTACTTATGGCTGGTGTGAGGGGGTGAAAAGCTGCTGCAAAAACAGAGTAGCAATCATGGCTATTCAAGTGAAAAAACCCAGCTGGTTTGACTGGTTTTAGGGGCAGCAAGCAGGAGGAAAGTCCTCAAGCAGGTGGCTGGCAACCTTGTGGTGGTTAGCTGGTCACCTGGGAGGGACTAGAGCTGCCCAAGGGCAAGCCCACTTGCTTGTCACATGCTAGGTTGGAAGAAAAAGCTTCCAACCTTGGCATTAATGGCAAGTCCTTCAACTCTGGCTTTGCTTGGCCCAATTAGCCATGAATGCTACCTAAAATAATTATGGAAATGATATGCAACAAATTCTGGAATTAAATCCAAGAAACCAAAAATCTGCAGAAAAATCGCAGACTTCGCAGTGCGAAGGGAGCTTCGCATTGCGAAGTCATCATTTTTGAAATGTTGACTTTTCTGTTGACTTTTGTTGACTTTTGACTTTTTCCCCTCTTTGAATTTTTTTGATTTTTGTTTTAAAATGCGTAGGACAAAATTAGGGTACTACATTGAACACTTGATCAAATACCAGAGGTGTTCACAAAATACAACTCAGTAGAGACTCTACACTTAAGGAATTCTAAGATACACAAGTTTGAAAGAATTCCTAAGAGTTTTGTGACAGATACGAAAAATAGAGTATAAGCTTTCTGGTTTTTGCAGTGTTGTTTTTCTGTACAGAGTCTTGTTTTCTTTCTTCAAATCTTCACTCTTTTATAGAGGGTAAAAGAGCTGTTGAGATTTGGCAGAAATCCAGCAAAGAGCCGTTGCAAAAAGAGAAGCTATGTCCAGCTGAGATGTGTACGTAAGTTGCAGAAAACAGAGGACACAAAGTTTGAATTCTTTCCTTAAAAGCTGGAGAATGTTTCTTTGAGGGAGACAACTGTTTCATTGAGCTGTTCTGACATTGCAGGCATTAAATGCAGACAGTGACAGTTGTTTTTCCTTCAGAGTCAGACTTCAGAAGCTTCTTCAGACACTATTCATCAGAAGCTCTCTTCAGACTCAGGTCTTCAGACGCACCCTTCAGAAGCACTGTTCATCAGACGATCCCTTCAGACGTTGACTTTTGTTGACCTTCAGACTCAGCCTTCAGAAGCACTTCTTCAGACGTTGTCTTCAGACGCTGTCTTCAGAAGCACATCTTCAGACGCTGTCTTCAGACTCAGTCTTCAGACGCTGTGTTCAGACTCAGTCTTCAGAAGCTGCTTCAGACTCAGTCTTGCTTCATACTTGCAACATAGGCTTCTATGCTTTCCTTCTTGCTCTTAGCTTGTTCTTCCATAACCAGTATTAATTACCAAACATTAAGAACATGGTTCTGCACACTTAGAACAAAGCATTAGCAATTCCAATTTTCTTTTTAACACTTTGTTATCATCAAAACCCAAAAGAGAGTTGTTCATACAATTTGTTCCAACATTATTTTGATCCCGCTCTCTCTGACACTCTGATTTCTCTCATTCCAAAAATTAAACCCCCCAACACATATAAAGATTTTCGGCCCATCAACTTACGCAACAATGTTTACAAGATTATCACAAAAGTTTTGGTTCACCGCCTTCGTCCAATTTTGGACACTATTATTGGCCCTTACCAAAGCAGCTTCCTTCCAGGTAGAGGTACTTCTAATAATGCTATTGTTTTGCAGGAAATTATTCATTATATGATAAGATCTAAGAAGAAAAAGGGTTTTGTGGCTTTCAAGCTGGACCTAGAGAAAGCTTTTGATAATGTCAACTGGGCCTTCCTCCAATCTTGCCTCGAAGAGTTCGGATTCCCAGCCATCACTATCAAGATGATCATGCATTGTGTTACTTCATCTACCTTCTCTATTCTTTGGAATGGTAACAAAATGCCGCCCTTCAAACCGTCTCATGGCCTAAGACAGGGGGACCCCTTATCTCCTTATCTTTTCATTATTTGCATGGAAAAGTTCTCCATCGCTATCAACACAACGGTTCTTCAAGGTAACTGGGACCCCATTCACATTTCCAACAACAATCCTAGGCTATCCCATCTCCTTTTTGCAGATGATGTCGTCCTCTTTACTAAAGCAAAAAATTCTCAGCTCAGATTCATCACCGACTTGTTTAAGCGCTTCAGTGGGGCATCAAGATTAAAAATTAATTTGTCCAAATCTCGTGCTTTCTACTCAACAGGTATCCCTCAAGCAAAAATCAGCAGGCTTTCTTCTATATCTGGTATCCGCAGCACTACTTCCTTAGATAAATACTTGGGTTTTCCCATCCTCAAAGGGAGAGCTAAGAGAAGTGATTTCCTTTTTATCATTGAAAAAATGCAAACGAGACTAGCTTCTTGGAAGAGCAAATTGTTAAATAAACCGGGGAGATTAACTCTTGCTTCATCGGTTCTCTCTTCCATCCCTTCCTACTACATGCAAATATCTTGGCTCCCTCAAAGTATTTGTGACAACATTGACCAAACCACCCGTAACTTTATTTGGAGAGATTCAAACAACAAAGGTATTCACTTGGTTAGTTGGAAAAAAATTGCCCGCCCAAAGCATCAAGGCGGCTTGGGTATTAGAACAACTATGGAAAACAACATTTGTCTTCTGGGAAAGCTAGTTTGGGAGTTACTTCAATCTTCCAAAAAACTTTGGGTTGACCTCTTCTCTAACATGTATGTTGTTGGCTTTAATATTCTTTATGCAACCTCCCGCTCTAGTGACTCTCCCACTTGGTCCTCTATCATTCATGCTAAAAATGTCCTAAAGGATGGTTTCACTTGGCGTGTGGGATCATGAAACTCCTCCTTTTGGTCTTGCCCTTGGAGCTCTCTTGGGTTCTTAGGAACTTTAGCTCCCTTCATTGATATCCACGATTTGCACTTGACAGTCAAAGATGTACTCTCTGCAGCTGGCCCCCACACTCAAGGTTTATACACTCTTCTCCCTTCTTCCGCTTCCGACTTCATCAACAACTTGCACATAAATTTCAATGCTTCCATTGAAGACTCTTTCATTTGGAATCAAACAGTAATGGTACCTACACCACCAAAAGTGGTTATTCTTGGTTATTGGCTCATGCTATCCAGGTAACGCCTTCTACCCTTACCACTCATTGGTCTTGGATTTGGAAGTTGAAGCTTCCATAAAAATTCAAGTTTCTTTATTGGTTGGCTTGTCACAACTCCGTTCCAACGCTCTTACTGTTGAATCATATAAACTTAGCCCCCTTGTCCATTTGCCCTAGTTGTGGTATAAAAGACGAGTCTTTCCTTCACTGTGTACGTGACTGCAACCTCTCTAAGAACATTTGGCTCTCTCTTGGCTTCTCTGATCCGTTTTTCTTCTCCAACATGGATGTTATTGGTTGGCTTAAGGATGATGCGACGAGCACCAATTCTTTTATGTTCGCAGCTTGTTTATGGTGGGTTTGGCGCCACCGAAATCAATCGTGTTTTAGCAATGAGACTTGGTCCCTCCCCCATCTCTCTTACAACATCCACAACATGGTAGATAATTTCAAAAATTGCTTCACTTCGATTTCTAATGGTGGGCAAATTGACAAATTTCTAAAGTGGAATTGTGATAACCATTCTTGTGCCATTCTAAATGTTGATGGTAGTTGTCTTGGCCTCCAGATTAGAGCAGGATTTAGTGGAATTATTCGAAACAGTGCTGGTTTTTATTTGACAGGTTTCTCGGGTTTCATTCAAGGATCTTCTGACATACTGCATGCTGAATTATATGCTATCTATCAGGGGCTCTCCTTGGCCAAAAGTTTGAACATTGAAGAAATTGTTTGCTACTCCGACTCTTTACTCAGTATTAATCTTCTCAAAGGGTCAGCCATGTGCTTTCATATATATATGCAGTCTTGATTCAAGATGTGAAAGAGTTGATTGAGCAAAGTAACGTTACTATTTGCCATACACTTAGAGAGGGTAATCATTGTGCGGACTTTATGGCCAAACTTTGAGCTTCAGAAGACTCTAAGCTTTCTATTCACGCCTCTCCTCCGGAAGATCTGTTGGACCTTCTGAAGATGGACGCATCTGGAGTTTTCCTTCTTAGACTCTAGTTTTTTATTGCTTTGTTCTGTTTCTTTCCTGTTTTCTTTTTCTTTCTTTGCTATGTAACAAAAAAAAACTTCCTATTTCAAAGTTGGTAATAAGTTCTTCTTTAAAAAAAAAAGTTGGTAATATATATGAATAATTACCAATGTTACGTTCTTTTTTTGAAGTAATGTTACGTTTTTTTTTTGTTACACCAAAGTTACGTTTAAGAAATACTTTTTTTTTATAGAAGAGAGAAAAAGAAAGAAAGAAAAAAAAACGAAAAAAAAGTGTTGTTACGTTCACTTTTTTTAGGAGGTTTACATTCAATTTTTTTTTATAGGAGAGTTACGTTCAATTTTTTATTTTTTGATGTTTAACTTTTATTAAGTATAAAAACTGAAATAAAATAATATTTAAAAAAGATTTTTGAAACTAAAATTTATTTTAAAAATAATATCTAAAAGACACATTGAAATTTATTTTAAAAATAATATCTAAAAGACACATTTTTGAGACACATTAAATTTATTTTAAAATTAATTTTACCAAACACTTCAACTAGTTTATCAACTATAATTCATCAGCTATCAGTCATTAACTATAAGCTATCAGCTAACTTATCAGTTATCCGCTAATTTTTACAAAACAGAGTCAAAGGATGAGAAATCGGCCGCCAAAGGAGTCAAGATTCAATTCCATGTAGGAGTTAAGGATATGGGAGAACCATGGAGTGGGTGGGAGGAAGATACATTACGATTTCTAGTTTTAATTGGCAAACGGGAAAAACAACACCTATGTTATCGTATGAGAAATGCTTACTTGGTCACAAACACAAATATAAAATGTTTAGCCACACACTCATAAATGAAAAAATTAAAGATAAAATGATTAAATGATGTGACTCAATTCTTTCTCATTTATTTTTCTCTATTTATATGTGTGCCTATACATTTTTAATTTGTATTTGTGTTCAAGTAAGACTAGCTCGTTACGGTAGGTAAGTTTTGTTCAAAAACTGCATCAACATTTTTTTAGTTGACTTATATTGATACTACTTATTACTAAAATAAAAACTATTACACAACTTTTTTTTACTAAAAATTATTACACAACTATCTTCTAACTTTTTGAAAATAAATTAAATTGAAAAATTTATTGGTACACATTATACACATAAATTTAAATATTCATCTAAAATAAAAAAAAAAATATAGTTTGGCACATACTAAAATTTATTTTGGTAATTATACATTCAAAAAACAATTTTGATATAAACTATCCAAACAACATAAATTGAATAGAATCACTTTTATGTTAATATACCCAAACATAAATTAATTTTATTCCTCTCGCTTAAAATCTATATCCGTTCTACCAAAATCAACTCTCACCACCACAAAACTAAACATATACTAAAATTTTATTGTTTTCCTTGATCGAGTACAAGGTGTATTTTACCTCATCTAAATTTTTATCATATGAAATAAATAAGAGATGTTGTTTTGACCCACAAAATATAATATTGTGTCTGACATCACTGCATAAAATACATTATAAACTAGTGTGTTTTTCATTCGAGATATGAGAAAATAATGAGCTATAGGTCCACTACTATGAGAAATTGCTCTTTGGGCCCTCTACTTGCTCTCATACCCCTCAAAATTTCAAAATTGCCCTACATAACAATCAAAATTTACAATCCGATGGGATTGGAAGATATCTTTAAATTGCTAGGTATTGGAACATACATTGCGATCTATTTTAGAATATAATACCAAAATATAAAACATGTTATGATATGCGTGACATTTGATTTTAAACATAAAAAAACTGAGTGTTTTACATCCAAACCACATGTATGTTAGTTAATCCTTGGAAAGGGTCATATGACACCAGAAATGCCCAAGGCTTCCTTGGATCAGATAATGGTCGATGAATGTATATTATCTCCCTACCATAGTCATAGTGAGACGCGTTCGTTATAAGACATCTACTTGTTCTTTGGATGGTTCGGGTGGAGTTGTCAGATGTTTTTCCTCACTTGCTAAAGCGCGTGCTTAGCTAGTCTATACATGTTTAGAACATCTCTAGACATCTTGACGCTGTTGCACAAGAGCGAAATGTTTATTAGATTGATCAGACATTTTAGGATTACTTGTTACGTTTGATATCTAAAGAAATGTGGGAATCATATTTGTGGAGTTCAGCTGGCAAGCTAACCCATGTTACATTACATGGTTCTATAAGGTCTCCTATCCCAAGTTAACACATGTTGTGTAGGGTGATCCGTTGAGGCTGACAAATTGAAAGGCTTTGATAGAGCATGATAATGGAAACGAGACCATTTATGCTTCGGAGATATATAAGAGAGTTGGAAACATAACTTTGGATGTAGTGAATACTAGTGCGGAATATTGAGAACATCACCTATTTGTTACTCTATAAGACATTGCAACAAAAACAACGCCTGCACCCAATATCGATTGAGGATTAGATGGAAGAGTTTCAGAGCCACTCAATAGTTATAGTTTTATTTTCGTGTTTTTGTAATGGTCTACCGTTGTTGTATATTGATATTGTTGATGTTTTGTTGTATATTAATATTTTCCTGTTTCGGTAACCAACACGTATAATTTTATGGTAATGAACACTATTTGTGTATTGGAATGGTTTATCAGAACGATTTTATTTTAATGTTTTGTCAATGAACACAAATTAGTGTTATTATAGAGTAAACCCTCATTTGGGTTCCTAAAAGTGACACTCGCTATCACACCGGTCCCTGAATTGATTTAATGAATTAAAAACTCCCCTGTTGTTTGATCTGTTAGTCATAATAATCCAATTGTTAACTAATCGTTAACCTTGAGTTGAACCTGAAAATTTGATCTATGCATTAACTGTTTCACCATTCTTGAGATCGATCCCAATTGAATCCATATCATCAACTTGACTCTAAACAACACTTTCAAGATCAACCCATACATGATTTCCATTTATATCTTTGAATTAAACTCAAGGTATCAAATTCAACAGCGATAAACCCACAACGACAAGACGAAGATAATCGTCGTCACCACCAAGGGAGTCACCGTCGGGGAAATAACAAAAGTGAGACCACCGACGGCAAAAATGTAGGTACCCGGTTGCCGGAATTTGATAGAACTGTATAATAGTTTTGTCGGTTAGTATATTCAATGTTACCAACTTACTGTGGAATGATTTATTGCATTGGTTCATACCATCTCTGAAACCATTAGATGTACAATACCTTCCTAGAGAGAGAGAGACTTTGCTCTGCGAAGCTTCAGACTCAGAATGTGCTACTGACTTACTTCGCCCAACCATCGCCTAGAGTTTGCTCTGCGAACCTCAGACTCAGAACCTCAGACTCAGAACGCAGACTTAGAACGACGTTGTTGTTTAACTTTTCCTTCTCCTTTTTCCTTCTCCGTTTTTTATAGATTGAATTTTTGTTCTGGATTTGGAGGTATTTTGAGGGTTTTATTTTTGTGCTTAGATCTATGAGTTTCAATATTTTATCTATTGAATTTCTATGTATTTCGTTGGGTTTGATTCTTATCTCCTTAGTTCTGAACACCAAAAGCCATGGATGCAAGAAAAAAAAATCATAGATTTTAGCATGAACAACCATGGAAGGCCAATACAACAGCTGAAGTGGCAAGTTTAACGGACACATCAGCACCGTTAACACCAAGTTAACGTTTTGGATGCATTTGACTAACAGATCAAACAATAAGAGATTTTTTGATTCATTAAATTAATACAAGGACTGGTGTGATAGCGAGTGTCACTTTCAGGGACCTATATGGGGGTTTACTCATTATTATATTAGTATATGTGTCTTGTAAGCAATTGAGGGTGAATATCGAGCAATTTTCACTACTCCGCTGTCGGTATTCTCTAGCCCAAATTAGGTAGGATCCGGTGTTACTTTAAGTCCAACCCAACATCCAAATGAACGTAGCATATGTTTGATTTCAATTCAATTTTGTGTAATCGAATTGAACGGCGAATGGATAGAATAGAATAACCTGACCATAAAAAAGAAAATTGCTTTTCCCACTTCGTAGAAAGCTAAGAAACACCAGTATTTTACGTTTTTAACCCCATCGGCAGTTAACTGCCGCCGGATCCTTCCCATCGGCAGTTACTGCCGATGGGAAGGAAACCAGCGGTAGTTAGCTGTCGTTGCCATGTTTTGCCTATATTTTCCAAAACTTCACATTTTTCATCTTAATGTGAACAAAAACGATAAAATGAGTGAACAAAAATGATATAATGACATGCGATTAAAGTGAAAAAACTAACAAAAAAAAGACAACTAATTTTTTAACTTAAAAACTGTTTTTAATTTTTTTAAAAACAGATTTAATTTTAACAAAAACTAATTCTAACAATTTATAAAAACTTATTTTTTAAAATCAGTTTTTTTTTTAAATTGTTAGAATTAGTTTTTTTTAAATTAAATCTGTTTTTAAAAAACTGATTTTTTAATATCAGTTTTTTTTTAAATTAAAACTATGTTAGAATTAGTTTTTGTTAAAATTAAATCTGTTTAAAAAAAAATTAAAAACAGTTTTTAAGTTAAAAAATTAGCTGTATTTTTTTTAGATTTTTCACTTTAATCGCATGTCATTTTATCATTTTTGTTCACTCATTTTATCATTTTTGTTCACATTAAGATGAAAAAATGTGAAGTTTTGGAAAATATAGGCAAAACATGGCAACGACAGCTAACTGCCGCTGATTTCCTTCCCATCAAAAGTTAACTGCTGCTGGATTGATTCCCATCGGATCGGCAGTTAACTGCCGATGGAATTAAAAACGTTAAATACTAGTGCTTCTGTCGATGGGGTTAAAAACGTAAAATACCGGTGTTTCTTAGCTTTGTGGGAAAAAGAATCTTCCATAAAAAATGCTTCTAACTCACGCTTTCTCTTCATTCCACTGAAACCCACTTCATCATTCTCCAATACGACGTCGTTTAATTACCACTCCTCGCAAATCAAATCTAATACACCTCACTTCACGCATAGTTCAACTCACTCGCCGAAAACAGCTTCGTCAGATTCTGAATGAAATTCAAGTTGCCAAGAAACGTTTTGGAAAATTGAATACGATTGTGATGAATGCGGTAATGGAAGCTTGTGTTCGTTGCGGTGATATCGATTCAGCTCTCAACATTTTCTATCAGATGAAAAATCCTGATGCTTGTGGTGTTGATACTGTCACCTATGCCACACTTTTGAAGGTATTAAGATATTTTTTTTTGTTTTCTTTTCAAAATTAAGTATTCTTCTGGTTATAGAAAGATAGAGTAGATTTTTCATTTTAAATAAACATTCTGTTTAGGGAATTATAGAGAGATTATTTGTTATGAAATGGATAAATGATTAAAGTGTAATTTTTTGTGATCATAATGTGCTATTGAAACTAATTTACTCATAAGTGGGGAGTAAAGTTCTTATAAGAAATTAAGTTTAATGTTGTGAGTATGATAATGGATTAGTGGATAGGATAATATAGGATTAGGAAGGGTTTGTTTGGCAAGACATATTTTTGAGCTTATAGCTTATAAGTTCATATGACTAAAAAACCTCCGTTTGATAGCCACTATTTACTCTGGAGCTTATAGCTTATTTTTATTAGCTTATAGCGTTTTTTTATAAGCTAATTCAAGTAGCTTATAGCTTATCATATTTTTTATCCCAATTTTACCCCTGTTGCTTTAGTTGAAAAAAATAAATATTCATTAAATATATCTTTTTGATGACATTTCACATTTATAAGTTAGTTCAACCGCTAATTTTACCAAACACTACAAACTCAATTAGCTAGCTTATCTTGTATCAGCTATAAGCTAGCTTATAATATAAGTCAACCGCTATAACCTCATCCATTAGAAGCTAGCTTATGAGCTATCCTCTATTTTTTCCCAAACAGAGCCTTTATTGCATGAAAAGTCGGGTTAACATAAGCACCTATCGAAGAAAAGTGGTAAAATCTCGTTTTAGATGGGTTCAACATGTTCAAAGAAAACTGATTCTGTATAATTAATTTTGGCTAAAAGTGAGTTGAATGTACGCGATTTATGTTTGGATACATTCATGTAAAAAAAGTGAGTTGAACAGTAAATTCAAGGCTAAAAATCGATTGTAAAGGGAAAGCTCCAAATTTTGGCATAAGTTAGAATCAATTCTACCTGAGAACATCCAAATATGTCAAAATCAAATTTACTCTCTCCTCTAAACATATAAACAAGCATACAATAAGTAAATAAAGTGAATGATATAGGTAGAGTTACAGAGAAGCCAAGGAAAATTGTAGGCTAATCATAAATAAAGACTTAGATTAAATAGTCTATCGTTATTCATGATTTATGTCAGGATACGCTAATGTTGTTTGATTCATGTAGCTAGCTCAACCTAGTGGAATAAGATTTTATTTTTGGGTTATTGAAAGGAAATATTAACAGATAACCTCGAAAATTTTAATCACCCATTATTAATCATTATATAAATTTCATAATTAAAATGAAAAATATTAACAGTCCTTTCCTTTAGCTATAAATCCCTCCATCCAGATTCCAGACATACCCTAATAGTCTTACAGATTACTTTTCATCTAATAATAATTGACTCTGGTATGGTTTTTAATTATATGTTCTATTTAAGCTTGATTGGATTTTTATTTAAATTTATAAAGGGTTTAGGCAAGGCACATAGATTTGATGAAGCTTTTCGATTGCTTTAATCTGTCGAAAATGGTACTGCCGTGGGAAGTCCAAAGTTGTCAGCACCATTGGTCTTTGGTTTGCTAAATGCCTTAGCAGAAGCAGGTGAGTTAGACATTTCAGTCTCCCTGATACCTATCCCAGTCGGATCTTTGCTGTTTGTCTCATCATCTATTGTATTAAATGTTTTTCATTTCTGGGAATTTCTGGCCTTGCTAAGTGTACATTTCTTTTTATTTTGTTATGATCTTTTTTTGCCTGATCAATTTTTTCGTTTGCATTGCATGGTCAGACATGTAAAAATGTATATGGTAGCTGAAGATATAAGAAGTTTTTGTGCGATTGATATTTAGTTGGTTTTCAATGTTTAAGGTGTTAGATATGTATGATATGGTTTGAGTCTATGATGAAATTCATTAAAAAGTCATGTTGATTGGTGATGTTTTACTTGCAATGCTATAGTGCAGGAGACTTGCGTCGTGCAAATGGCCCCCTTGCCTGTTATGGTTCTGTGCTTCGTGAAGGCGAACATTTTTCAGTCTCAGTATACAACCTTCTAATAAAGGTTTTCTTCTGATCCATAGTTGGAAGTTTCAGTATAAATAGCACATTTCAGTAGTCAGGATTGCAAATATTTATCTGAACAGAACAATAGTTTGAATGCTTATTTTTTTACCTCTAATTTAGGGACATATAAACTCAGGCTGTCCTCACACTGCAATAAACATGCTCAATGAAATTTTACATCAAGGAATAATGCCCGACAGGCTCACATATAACACACTAATTTCAGCATGTGTTCAGAGTGAAAAGTTGAATGTTGCCATGCAATTATTTGGCGAAATGAAGGTAATAATTTGCATTTGAAATTTATGTTTAATAGTTGTGGTAGATAAATCATAAATATGGAAGTTCTAAATTCCAACCTTTGATATATATAGGAAAAATCGCAGAAATTCATCCATGATGATCTGTTCCCAGATATCATTACATACACAACATTGGTCAAGGTCAGATTTCTCAAATTTACTCACATATAAGATTAATTTGTTGTTGAACAAAACCACAATAATTCAAGTCAAATGTTTTGACGGTTGGTGTCTGGAGTTATGCTCACTGATTTCAGTTGCTTATAGTTGTTTTATATTAATGATTATTTATGTCTTTTTTTTTTATTGAAATGATTATTTATGTTCTCATGGTTTTAGTAGTCATGCATGAAAATGACATGCTTTGAACATTTATTTTAAACAAGTTTAGTTATGGCTCTATTATAAGTTCTATAGGTGGTTTAGGAGGCTTCTCTGGCCGCATCTCTCTCAGTTTTACTCTTTTAATGCAGGGTTTTGGGCAGGCAAAGGATCTCATTTCCGTTTTACAAATAGTGCTGGAAATGAAATCATGTTCTGAGTTATACATTGATAGAACTGCTTACACTGCAATAGTTGATGCTTTACTAAAATGCGGCTCAGTTAAGGGTATGCTTTTATTTGATTCTGGGTTTTATTTAGTTGCTTGGAGATAGTTTCATAAATACCTAAAAAGATAAATGTTTTTGGTATTTGGAATGAGATATTCCTAACAAGTGCTAATATTCAAAATTAGGCCTGTGAGATTAATGGTTTCTACCTGTTTCTTGAATTGAAGGGTCATTTTTTGGATATAACGCTGATTTGCATTTTACATTATTCTAAGTTGAGTGGAGATCATGAATGTTGTATTTTATTATAAATTTCAACAATTATTTAGATAGAAATGGATAACCATTTAACTTTGGTCGTGTTTGCTGAAAGCTTATTTCTCATAAGGACAAATCAAATTTTCATTAAGTGGCCAGTTAAACCACAGACATAGCAAGTTAAAACTTTAAATATGTGGGTGTGACACAAAAAGAACTATTTTAAACATAAGGGATGAAAATCTACTGTTATGAATTTCAATTACTAGTAATGAAGCTTAAATAGATACTATTAGTATTAGTATTCTTCTTTAATAATTACTCTTTTTGTGCTTTTGGCCAATCCTTTTTTTCATTAACTAATCGATGAATTTTGTTGAAATTTTGGGGCCTAACTCATCCTTACAAAACCGGCTTGTAAGGTGAGGAGTGCCTCTTCTTTATAAACTCTTCTCAAGAGTCCTATCTATCCGATGTGAGACTAAATCCACCCCCTCAAAGCTAACACAATGAAGGTGTTGGAGGCTGCAATGAAGGCTAACCAAAGGCCGCAATTTAGGCGACTAGGGGCGGACCGCAATAAAGGTGGAATTTCCAACAAATTTGTATTTTGTTCATCGTATTAATCGAATTATCTTTGGTGTATTTAGGTGCTCTGTATATTTTTGGAGAAATACAGAAGCAGGTTGGTTGGAATCCAGAGTTGAGACCAAAGCCTCATCTCTATCTTTCCATGATGCGTGCCTTTGCTTTTCGAGGAGATTATGATCTGGTTAAAAATTTGCATAAGCGGATTTTGCCAGATACTGCAGGAACCATCTTACCAGCTTCCCAAGAAGAAGCTGACCACCTTCTAATGGAAGCAGCTCTGAATGCTGGTCAGGTATAATTAATGTTTCTGTTTCTAATCTTCAACATTTTGATTGGGATGGGGAAGTTAATAATTCACTTGTTCGTGACACTTTATGCATGTTTTTCTATGCTAGGTTGATGTCACTACTAAAACTCTTACATATATTGTTTCAAGATGGAAGGGCATATCCTGGACAACTCATGGAGGCATGGTGTGTAATTAGTTTCTCATGAATATTGTTGTCTGAATACAACCACATAGTAGGTTTTTAACACTGATTTTTATATCTGGTCCGTTTCTTATCACATCAATTTTTGGGATCAACTGGTACCTCCGTTGATATTGTGGTGTCTGTTTAACAATGCAAAGATTCCTTTGCAGAGATTGGGCTCTTAGATTGATTTCTTTTTATCTTGGTGTTTCTTTTATAAGTATAATATTACGATGGACTACGTGTAATACTGTTGCCAAATATTGCGCGGAAGTAAATTTCTGAACAAGCTGTTAGGCATTTAAATGTTTTGTCTCCTAAAATGCTAATGTCGTCATCAAGTCAGGTTCTTAATCATTTCCCCGTGCTTCTGACATTTAGGTTGCTTCTCGTATTGAGGCCTTATTGGGATTCTCAACATCTTTATTCAATCCTTTCTTACTTCCTCAGGTACTTAACATATATTCAGACATCCTTTCCACTAGGTGGCATTGAGCTATATTAAGTTAAATAACAAGTATGCTCTATTTGTTTGTAAATGCATTTTAACCTAGTTTGTCTAAAAATACTGTCTTGCAGGCTTTCATGCTTTGATTTTTATTTTCATATTCATAATTCACAAATGTTTGTCATGACTCCAGCCTTTGGCTGTGTGTTCTATATTGCACTGCTTTGCATTCTCGTTAGTTTCTTCTTTGAGAATTTGTATATAGTCTTATTATGCAACCTCATGGTTTATAGGTTTCACCTTCTGAACCGGTTGAGGGTTTCATGATGCCATTTGAAGCAACACGACCCCTACTATGTACCATAAAGCTGAAGGATGTGGTTTCACGTTTCTTTAATGATGCAGTAGTTCCTATTGTAGATGAGTGGGGCAGCTGTACAGGGCTTTTGCACCGTGAAGACTGCAATCAGGTATGTTTTGTGAGATTACCATTTGATGAAATAGTGTTCTACTATAAAGATATGAATTCTATAGTCTTTAATTGATGATCCTATTCTTCAAGTCACCGACACAAAGAGAAACTAATACTAATGCATGTACTTTCTGTCTTGGGCTATTAAAGACCCATTTGTTCATGCTTTGTCAAAGTAATCAACATTTTTTTAATTACAAAAATGTTTTAAAATAATTTAGAACAATACATAGACCATCAATACAAACTAAAAAATAATTCTTCATTCCATGTGTTGTCAATTTCTGATTCGGCCTCTAACTATCTAATACTATGAATTCATTCTGCAGTTGGATGCTCCACTTTCAACAATGATGAGAAGCCCTCCTCCCAGTGTTACAGCTTCAACATCTGTTGGTCATGTAATTGATTTAATTTTGGAGAAGGGTTACCCAATGGTTATCATTGTAAATTGCACCGACTCGTATGCTACTTCATACGGCTGTAGAGCAGTTGGATTTTTTACATTAGAACAATTGAATAGGCTCATCAAACCTGTATCTGAAGTGAAAGAGGCAGACCTTTCACTCTGCAGAACATAGTAATATAACATGTTTAGTTGGTACCAAAATGTAAAATTTATTTAGTGGTATTAGAAGTGCATTAGCTCAAAATACATTTCTAGTGCACCGCATTTCAACTTAACTGTCACTTAATGTTTCGCCCCGAGTGCCTTGCCTAGGAGTTGATGCAAATATTTTTATCAAATGATTTAAGGGATTCGTGTATGCAGCAAAATCCATTCTTGAATAGGCAAAAAGGTGTTGAATACTTTACAAACCGAATTCTTGTTCTAAGGACAAGTTCACAAGAAGAGTCTACTAGAAAAGGGCAAGTTTATTGCCAAAAGAAGCCTAAAACAAGAAGCTCCTCATAGCTGCTCAAGCTAACGAATTGTCAAATGAGGTTGAACTATTTGATGAAGATTTTGAGGAGCAAGGTGAGTTGTTCTATAAAAGTGTCAAATGAGGTTGAACTATTTGATGAAGATTTTGAGGAGCAAGGTGAGTTGTTCTATAGAAGGGAAGACGAAGGAAGAAACAACTGTTTTATGAGGAGTACTAATAAGAGTCAGATTGTTTGCTGTGATAGAAGTCTGGGTACATAAAGGGTATCCGTCCCCTGCTCATGAAGGGACACAAGAAGTTTTTGAGTCAGAAATAAATGACAGCAATGTGGGAGAATTTAGAATTTTGGACCTTTTATCTTTTGACAACTACACTTGTAAATGAAAAAAAAAAGTACACTTGTAAATGAAAACCAGTTAATAAATCAACTGCTCGTGAAAATCAACAAAGTTGAATGACAGCACTCATCAGAATAAATTCTTGAACTCTTTTGTTTTGTTCTAGTTTTTACTTTCTTTCTACTCCTGGGATTTTGTACTCTGAATTGCGAAAGTTGGAAGGAAAAATGAGGAGCTATAATCATTACTTGGAAAATCAATAGTTGAAATTGTAATCGCAATAGCATACACACACAGATATAACAAAGAATTTGTTTAAATCTCAAAAGTTGATTTTTCAATCAAATGATTATAATTCTCACTTCTCTCCAAAGACACATTGTTCCCTTTAATTCCAAAATGAGTGTCAGCAAAGTATAGTCTCGCATACAATAATACATGTGTTGCATGCATGCATGCATAGTTCATTTGGTTTGATAATCAATGACAGTTTGAAATGCTCCAGCCAATGCAAGAACCTTGTTCTTCCTCCCCAATAGCTTGCTTGCAGTCTCCTCAATCATACCATTAGATACTTGAGATTCATTCTTCCCTTTTACTGCTGATTGCTGCTTTGGTTGTGCTACCTCAATCTTAGCTTCTTCAACTTCTTCACTAACCCCTCCTTCAACAGCTTCCTTCTCTTCCCCTCCCTGTTCTTCTTCATTGCTGTTCTCACTTTTTTGATTTTCTATTACATTCCCACTTTCATTTTCTTCCTTTTCATTCACTGCAACTTTACTTTCAACCTCAGAGTGATCAGCTTCTTCTCTCTGATTCCCACTTTCAATTTCTACCTTTTCATTACCAGAAACTTCGCTTTCAACCTCGGAACGATCAACTTCTTCTGTCTGATTCCCACTTTCATTTTCTTCCTTTTCAATCACAGAAACTTCGCTTTCAACCTCCGAATGATCAACTTCTTCTATCTGATTCCCATTATTGTTCTCTTTCTCTTCATGCTCAACTTCAGGTTTCTCTTCTTGTGGCTCCTTTTCTGCTACTTCTTCTGAAACTGTAGAAATGACTTTCTCATCATCAGCTTGATTCTGAGGTATGTCAGAATCCTCAAGAATCTGATCATGTTCCTGCTCATGTAATAATTCAGAGTTGACATCAGGTGAAATCTCATGAGATACATGTTCTTCATTCTCCACCTTGATCACTTCAACTTCTTGGTTTGTAACCTCTTTAACATCCTCAGTTTCAACACTTGATGAGTCAGAATCTGTAGTCACAGCTTTGATCTTTGCATGGATATCAGAAGCATGATCATTAGCTACCTTCTTAGTGGTTCTAGAAGTAGCAATGGTTCTACCAGGAGTGCTCTTGTTTGTGACCTTTTTCCCAACTAGCTTAGTTTTTGCATCACTTGGTGTCTTATTTGAAATTGGGTTTGAAGGGTTGGTACTTTTAACTGGCACATTAGAAGATCTATTAGTTAGTGAAGCAGATCTTTCTCTAGGGCCAGGGGAAACAAGGGCTTTGTGTAGTCTTGAAAAAGAGGGTTCTTTTTGTTTTGTTGCTGTTAAGTTTGAAGATGAAAGTGGTTTGTCTAATGATCTTCTTCTTAATGGAGAAGGCTTAATTGGAATCTCAGTTTTGAGCTGTTTGAAACTTGTTGTGGACTTTAGATAATTTGGGATGTTTTTCTCTGATGGGGTGGTTGAGTTACTCGTGTTGGTTGTGGATGGTTTTGTGGTCCTTTTGGTTGTTGTGATAGAAGGTGATGTCTTCTTCCTCTCATTCCCAACAAGTGTATTACTTTCTTTAGCTTTTGTTGCCATATATAATTAGGTATTTAGGTTAAGAAATTCTTGAAAGAATCTGCACACTGCAAAAAAAATAAAAATTACTTAAGCTTAACCATCCGAATTAACTCTTCAGAATTGTGCAATTCACTTTAATATTTTGTTTAATGTGCACAAGTAAATTAGTCATGCACCATACACAAATTTGTTTGTTTTCTACCATTGGATCCAAATGTAAAACTAAACACACAACCTTCAATAAGAAAATCACTTATTGATGAGAAAATCAACTATTGATGTATACACTCAATAACAATTGAGACTAATTTCTTTACATTAATTTCTTGGAAGAAACGTCCAATATTGTGTTATATACTCAATTTCAGAAGATATATATATATATATATATATATATATATGCTGTTTCTTTCAAAATTTAGTAGGCTTGGATATTGAATCAATTGACAATGAGAAATAAAAAATTGACTTATATTTGTGAATGGCATTGAAAAAATACATTTAGAAGAACTAATTTTGCTTGAATAGGGAATATATAATCACTTTTTTTTAAGTATACAAATATATGTGTCTTGTATTCATAAAAAAAAAAAAATACGTGTCTAGTGTGTCACACTTTGATCTACAACAAAATTTTAAAATAATTACTCTTTTCAAAATTTCTTTTTTCTTTTTAATAAAAGAGGACTCGAACCTAAAGGAGAAAAATTAAATAGAAATCAAACGAATATTAACTTTCATAACACCGACAAAAAGAAACCGTCTGATGTAGCGAAGAGGACTAACTACCATAAACATAATTTATCTTACAATAAATTTACTCTCTAAAACTGTCCTACTAATGAGGCAATTATATTGAATTTAAGGAATCATTTTAAACGATCATTAATGTTATGGATCACATTATCAAATCCCTAAAATTTAGAGCCAAAGTTAATAATTCCCTCTTTTACTTTATTTCTTCTCATATATGACCCACATGTCCTTATTAGTTCTTGAAAAGAAGTGGTGATGAATATGTAACCAAAAGAGAAAAAGAAATTGCTATGAATGGTTTGTTGAAAAGAAAAGGCTACACTACACCTAACTCCATGAAAAAACAAAAGAAAGCATCCCAAAGATAAGAAAGGTACACTTGGGGAATGTAAGCTCAAGAGGGTGTGATATATAGGAAACATCGAAATCCAGATTCATCACAAATTTGTGTCTGAATGAGTTGTAAGGAAAAAGAAAAATTATAAAGTATACCTCAAGTGCTTGTCAAATGATTGTGACCATAACCTTTTAAGTGTACTTTAATTTTATGAACAAAAAATTATGTTCCTTTGTTTTTTTTTAAAAGGAATAAAAGAAAAGCAACCAAGAGAAAGTTGTTAAGGAACCTGATACAAAGAAAAATAAAAATTGCTGAAAAAAGCAAAATAGAAAGCAAGCTACATTTACATGAAAAAGAAAAGAAAAAACAAATAAGCATGAACACGTTTGATAACATACCTTGATAAAATAAAGCTAATGGAGGAGTGAATTTGTGGGAGCAAAGCAAATGAAATTGCTTAAGAAGAAGAAAATATGAGTTATTGCTTGAAGTTGAAAAGGAGAGAATTGATTGGAAGAGAAAATACAGAAATTGTGTTGAGGTAATTTAACAAAAACATCAAAAAAAGGAAATCACAAATCACCTACAACTCAAAGGAGCTGTATTGCAGGCATGAAATCACAAAGCAAATTATTTGTTTACATTTTTATCAAACGAGCTGTGAATAACACCGATACATTTGGGAGAATATGTGAAGCATAGTTGACCTTTTCTCTTTCATTTTTACGCGTAATAATTAAATTTCAATTTTCTATAAGTAACATATAACATATTTTTCTATAAAAAAAACATAGACATTTTTTATGGAATCATAGGTCACATACATCTAATGATATTTTTTTTTTTTATAAAATCTAATGATATGTTTTCATGTCATATTTTTGTTTTATAATATGTTTTCGCAAATTGAAAATTATATTCGAAACATTGTCAAATATTAAATGTAGATAAATCTCAAGCAAAATTTAAATTTTAATTCACAATATTTTGATATTTGATCCTCTAAAAAAGACATTATGAAAGTCGGACCTCTTCTACTAAATCTAATTATAGTTGGTTGTTACGTCATTTAATTCATATTATGACACGATACATAAAGAGTTTATAAATTTATTAAATGTTGTGACAATATGTTAAACTTTATATTAAAAAAATAAACTTTTAATCATAAAATTCAATTTTTATCTTCAAAAGCAGCATAACCATAGAGATTCACCCTGAGCTAACTTCATGGTTGAGCACAACTGCATAACACAATCCAAGTCCAAGCCACCACATCATGGAAACTTCACAAAGTCATCAAAAGAGGGTTGGCTGAGTTATTTAAGTACTTTACTAAAACTAGTAATTGACAAAGTGCAACAAGTTGACCAAAACATTTGGCGCAACAACAGTGTTAGTTAACTAGCACATCTAGCACGTGGGGTTGACAAGAGTGTCTAGAAGACATTGCACTCTAAGGTGACATATGGCAAACTTGCCAAATCCATAAAGGATGAGAATAGTACTAGCACTTACTTGATAAATTATTGATTGTGAGAAACATGATGAAATTTTCCTCCAAATATAGTGTATAAGGATTAATAATTAAAATAAAATTAATTTTGATATAAATAATTTGAATATTTTTGCTTATCGATTTTTAAGAGAAACATAAATAAAAAAATCATTCAAGTTGGAAGTTTGTATGTTAAAATAGTTTTTCGTTAATATGATTGAAAAAACGTAAACACCATAAGTTATTTATGTTAAAATCCTTCAAAAAAACCAATAAGTTATGTTTTTTTTTTCATTTTCAATATAAAAATCATTTTTTAACAAATGATATTAAGAAACCCAAGAGTACTTGAATTTGAATCATACAGATCTTTTTCAACTTAATCAAACGTCCTGAGTTTGAATTTAATTTTAAAAATGCATCGGTGTTAAATATCTTAAAGAAAAAGATTTGTCATTTATTGTGGTCTTATCCAGTTTAAAAGATTACTCTTTGTAGTTACGTGAAGATGATACTCGGTAAAAAAAAGGCATTTAGGAAAAACAAAAACATAACTAAAAAATTAAAAATAAATTCTAAAATTTCAAAACAAACGGGCCATATTCAACACAAGTAAAGTAACTCATTTGAAGTATGAGTTAACCTCCATTTATAAAGATATATAACTATTTTAGACTTTGGATTATGATTTTTTTTTTTTAATAAAAACTTTGGATTATGATGTTAGTATAACAAATATTGTTATATGATTCATTTGTGATGACTATGGCAGTAGTAGGCCACATGTCGGGACAAAAATGAGGTAATTCAATTTACTTTTTCAGGTTTTAGATAATGTCTAGCTTTATTGTCTGACTTAATTTAATGGCTACATCCTGCTGCAATGTAAAGTGGAGTAGATTATAGAAGAAGAAACAATTACAGGGAATTAAGGGCCACTTCTTTTTTTCAAAGGCAAAGAATATTAAGGTCCCCTTGACTCAATTTGTGTGTGAAGTAATGATTAATTAATGCTAAAAGCATTTCTTTTAATCAAACTACGTTAATATTCCACACGTGGGCTAGGCCTAGGACCAAAGACGGCACCACTACGGATGGGAATAAGTCAAACCGGCCTGCAGGGGCCTACGACCTAACCTACGACATGCTAGACCAGACCAGACTTTTTTCTTAAATAGAGAAGGCCAAAGCTTTTTAGAAGCCTATTTAGCTTAAAAGACCATGCCACAAGCCATTCAAAAAGCTTCTTAAGCTTATTAGGCTGGCCTATTTAAGTAAATATGAACAATATTATTTATTATTATAATATATTTTGTACTTTGAATTAAATATAAATTTGTTAATAATTTAAGTTTATTAGTATACATTAATTTTTCGCATATACAAATGTATTATTATAAACTAGAATTGAAATATGATACAATATATAGTTAAATTCCCTAAAAACTCATGTTGATTACTAAAAGAGAGTTTAAATAATTAATATATTAGTTCGCTAGTCTATTTAAACTTAGATCACATTGCTTACTTAAAGATGTTCATATGATATAGGCTTTTAAACAGGCTAGCAGGTCTTATCAGGCTTTCAGAAGGTCGGGCTCAGGCCTCAAAAGTAAGCATATGACAGGTCGCAGGGCAGGCTTAGGCCTTAAAAAATTTGGTAGGCCAGGCTTAGGCCTTGCAAAGCCTAGCTCGACCTAGCCTATTCCCACCCCTAGGCACCACCAATGTTTCTGTTTATCTTTTTTTTTCATATAGTAAAAGTTAAATATGATAAATAAAAATATATTCATTGATATATTTACATTTTGTTTTTCAGTTTTTTAAGAGATTTATTAAGTCTGCAATAACATCGCTCAGCTGACAATGTTGATACCTATAGATTGAACATCTTCATTTGAGTTTGAACTCATGATGTCACAATTGAAAAAATACTACGTTTTAGAGGGAAAATTGTAATTTTCTAACCATGAACAACACATGTCCACAAATTGTCAAAAAATATTGATAAAATCCAAGATTGAAACCATTCGAGCCTGAACATTTATTTGCTTTCATTGAAAACATTGCTTCTTTGAACTAATCCAAAGAAATAGGGGATAACAATACCTTGAATAGACCCAAGTCCATCTGAGGTGTCCATCTCGACTTATAGCATAGTGCAACATAGGATCATGTCTCCTGCACCACCTCCCAAGATATCACGCCTCACACCTGACGTACAACACAAGACAATACCTTATGCATCATCTCAGGAACCAACTCGTTCCAACATCTGGATAAGCCAAACACAAAAGTGCTTCACCAACATAGGCACCAACAAACTATCACACGATTGCTGAGTTATTCCTACAAAGAAGGAGCTCATTCGAATCGGATAGCGCGCCGTGTCTATATCAGAATTGGTTGCTCTAAACAGACAAGTCTGCAACTGTAACAGACTGAACCAAATCGTAAGAGCAAGAATATCAACAACATGAAGTGTATCATCATATTGCATCAATATAAATATGGGTTTCGCCACCAAGTATGATCACTCTACTTTTTACTCACTATTGCTAGCACCCATAATTATTGGGCGTCAGAGTGTTTTTTCTACTTCCTAGCACATGTATTTATGTGAGCAGATAAAAATATGTGACCATAATCGCAATTAAGTTTAATTGAAAATGAATAGAGTAATTTACTATTAAAATATAATTTACTCCCACCATTGTAAAAAAAAAAATCTCGTAAAGAAAACATGTATAAAAGTTCCTGGTGAAAATATTACACTTTTTTTTTAAACTCGCTTTCTAGTCCAATAATCGACTAATTCAGGGAGACTAATCTCACCATCCAAGTGGTGATATGATACAATGGGTTACGAATGTGATTTGAGCCCTCAGCTTTGTTTCATTCTCTTATAAAATAAAATTTGATTCATTCATTCATTCATTCCCCTTTTCTTTTCTCAACTCACTCTCTTCTTTCACACTCTGTTTACGCCGAAGAACAAGGTACTCGCCGCCGTATTCATTCGAGCTTCTTCCTTCTCATCAATTGCGTTATAATCGATTCAGATTAATCCATCGATTATTGGAAAAACCTCTTGATTTTTGTTTTTATTTATTTCCAGCTATCCATTTTTATGCTAAAGGTTTCGTTTTTATTTTGTGATCATCATCATGTTATTTTTAACCCTTAATTGATTGTTTGTTGGTACTGTTATTTCAGTTTTGAGTTGTTTCTCATCATCATCTTATCATGGCATGCATTTGTTTCTTATTCTTTCCCGTTTTCTTGTTTTGAATTATTCCAGCTCAATATTATTAATCCAATCGAGTACTAGCAATCCAATTAACGGGGCGTTTGGAAGTATTTATTAGGGCTTATCTTACCACATATGCACTTCTTTGTTCACGTGTTTGTTAGAGTTGATAAAATGTATATATGATATGGGCCCTGTTTGGATAAACACCTTATTTGCGGCTTATAGGATAAGTGCATATATGTATAAGCTATTTGTATAGTAAAAGATAAAATAATGTTGAATTTTTTTTGTTTAAGCTAAGTTGTTTTCATAAGCTATCTTGGAGAGCTTATGAAAGTAAGCTAAATATGTCATATGAACAATGTCATACACTATTTTAATAAGTTCTTTCAAACTGTCTCACAAAACTTATGTCAGTAGATAAGCTCAAATTAGCCAATCCAAACGCAATGTATATCCATAAGTTGTTACGCCATGATGTCAATAAGTTGTTTTCTGCTTATTTTCATAACTTGTTTTCAGTTTAGACGGTGTTTACTTTCATTCCCTCTTAAATAATTTTTACGCCATGATGCATTAGTTTCTGCTTATATGATATTTGCTTATTGAATATGCGCTTAAATAACTTTTATTAGCTTATAATGATATTATGATAGTGTAAATATGGCTATTGTTGGATTTAATGTAATCTGGCTGCATTGTACTTATTGTAATTGAATAAGATTGTGTTGGTTCAGAGGAGTTAAACAAGGAGGTCTCTGTTTAAGAACTATATATGGTATGCATAATTCAGATATTGCTAGACTCCATTAACCTCTTCTTTAATATCATATTCATATGAAAGAAAAATATGGTAGTCTTCCCTTCGAGATGAGAATTGCAGTATAAATATGTAAGCACGATCATGGCTGTTTCTACAAGGATTTCATTGGATTGTTCTAGTTTTCGAACTAGGCATATCTTCATAAATTTGTGCTTTAAACTTTGGAAACTGGTTGCATGATTTATATCAGGTTGTTAGGAAAATGCAGAAAGTCAATTTAGTGTCAACCTTTTGACTGTTTAGTGAATGCTTTTCAGTTTGCTGATTTTCTTAACATTTTGATGATTTGAGTTTATAATTTATTTATCATGTGGATTATTAAACTAAATGTGTTTTTCCAAGTTTTCTGTTATCTAACCTTGGTGTCATAATTATTTAATAAAAGTGCTATGGTATATCTCAAGTTCCCTACTTCATAAGAAGCCCTCTTGGATGAAAGGGGAAATAATTTGTGAATTAACTTAGAAGTTATAAATTGTTGCAACACTATTGTACTTCGCTTGATTTTGTAGTGAAATATCTCTAAATGCTATTTGAGATGGGTTGTTATTTCTTGTATTACATAGTTCATTACAATTAACAAGGAAGGAAACTATCGCAAGCCCATCGAATGAGCATGTTATAATTTCTGTTACAGTTATGGACACTGTTTTAATGCCTTATGTTCAATTGTTTTATTGTTTCTTTTTCAAACTACTATTTGGCTATTCTTTTTCATGGGTGCCTCTTTTGTAATCCAATTTATTTTGCCAAATTTCTTTACTTGTCCCCTTTAAGTTTAATTTCAGTAATTGTTTATGCTTGATGTAATGCAGATTTGAAGGTAATAAACAATTAATGGATGAACGTTCTACCAAAAGAGGCATCAATGGTAATTCCAGAGATACTTCCAATACCAGAGATACTGCCAATACCAGAGATCGAAACGATCAAACTCGCAGACGAGCGGGTAGTACAGCGAACCCTCCTAAGGTTGCTCAAGTCAGATATGTTGAAAAAGGTAAATCGTTAAGGCCATCAGGACAGTCAACTTCAAGTGGCAAGGAGGTAATTGGTAGTTCCCGTAGAACAGCTACTAACCCAGCAAAACCACTCACAAAGCCTCGGAGAACATTAACTTCAAGTGGGCTTCAAGCTGAAAAGGAAGGGACAGAGTCTACTAAAGCGATTTTGATGGAAGTAGGAAAATCTAGTGGAATATCAAATTTAAGATCTCAAAGGAATTTTAATCAAAGACCTGTATTGCGTCAACGAGAAAACGAAAGCATTGGTCCGGTGACACAAGCTGCTTCTAGCAAGTATGGATTGAGGAACCTCAGATGCAACACTGTATCTGATGTCATCCCTTCTTGCTCATCATCAGATTCTACCGTTAATACAAGGAAGACTAGTGTGATAAAAAAGAGAAATTCTGAAGGGGAAAGTAGCTCCACCGGTAAAGGGAAGAACGTGACCGCATCTTCATCGGAAGGATTGAATTTTGGCTCCAGAAAGGGCATATCTATATCTGATGCAAGAGGATCTAGAAATATTCCTCCTCATAGGGACAATACCAGAGCATCAGTTAGAACTGTACGATCAGTTAGTGGTTATGCCAGGGGGAGATTTTCTAGCCAAGGAAACGGAAACTCCAGGGTGACCAATGAATCCCCCGTCGTATCCCCTATTTCGCCTCATTCTATTGATCTTAATTTTCCTGTCACTGAGGAGTTATATGATATGATGCCAATTTCTCCTGAAGAATATGGCATCCCACATTCTCTAATAATTCAGGATGGCTCTCGGCGCTACAATATGGATGATATGTCAGAGGTAACTTTTGATGTAAAAACATGGAAGTGCATATTTATTATTTTGATTTTTAATGCGAGCTTAAAATGCAAGTACTATTTTATAATTGTATGTAGGTATTATTGGCACTTGAGAGAATCGAACAAGATGAAGAGTTAACCCAAGAGGTAATTGTAGATAAAAAGAAAGTTAACTTGACTTAATTTGCTAGTTATTTAATTCTTTCCTTTTTATCTTTGCAGCAAATTCATTTACTAGAGACCAACTTGTATCTTAGTGAACTTAACATCTATGATCATCATAGAGACATGCGGTTGGATATTGACAACATGTCATATGAGGTATGTTAATGTTGTAAGTTTCAGAATCAGTGTTACATCCTTTTCTCCTATCAAAGTCATTAGGGTACATATATAGGGTTTATGGGTTTGGATAAAAATATTAGGAAGCATGCATGTTTCTAAAAGCAATATTGGGTATATGACTTGGGCCTAAAAAAGAAGTTGGAGAAGTAACTGTGTTGAGAGAGTTGACTTTGAAAAGGGATTACTATCCTTGAGGATATGTCATACTTTGAATTAACAATCTTTGGACTTTCCTTTAAATTTTATGTTTATTTATTTCCATCTCAGAATATTTATATTATACTTATTAATTACAGGAACTCTTAGCTCTTGAAGAGAGGATGGGTACTGTGAGCACAGCTCTAACAGAGGAAGCACTTTCAGATAGTCTTGAAAGAAGTCTCTATCAGTCTGCGCCTTCAGATGATGCAGCTGACTATGTTAATGAGGATAAGGATGATATCAAATGCTGCATTTGCCAGGTATTTTTATAACATTTAACGAAGCTTTTCTAAGGATGATGTTCATCTCATCAGGGCTCTAATGTTATATAGCCGATGATTAGCTATATGTTACTAAGATCCAGCATGTCGAATTTGACAAAATTTAATTACTTTGTTACAAGATTTGATTTAGATAAATTTACATAATTTGCAGGAAGAATATGTTGTTGGAGATGAAGTTGGAAGACTGCAATGCGCGCATAAATTTCATGTGATTTGTATAGAGGACTGGTTGAGGCTGAAGAACTGGTGCCCTTTTTGTAAAGAGTCAGCAGCACTGTCCAATTCATCTTCATCTCCTTAATTGCATTGTTCTTTTCCTTCTGTACAAAATTCTTCCTTTGCTTTTTTTTTTTCCCTCTGCACAAAATACAGTTGCTTCTCGTCTCTTCTAATGGGTCCTACGTACATAACAAATGACTTCATCCCGTCTAATAATGAGATAAAACCGTGGTTTGACGGACTTTGGTGGGATCTAGATTCTCTACAGTCACACAAACATGCATTCACTACAGTCGCCAAATTGGAATTGTTGGATGTATATTAGACGGCTCACATTCTGACTTTCAAATCAAATTCAAAACATGAACTCAAAATGTGAGCCATCTAATGGTTTCGATCAATAACCGTGTTTTTTTTTTTTTTACAGTAGAGAATCTGTTTCCACTTTTTGATTAGGGATTCATTGTTTTCTTGTGGATGGAAATAGTCTCAGCTCATTGTTTTTTACTGAAAAAAAAAAAAAATCAAATGATTTGCATGACTTTGTTTTTCTATGACTGAATTTTTTTTTTTTGGAGTTAGGAATTGATTATTTTCTTGCGGATGAAATAGTCTTATCTCATTATTTTTTTACTGAAAATGATTAACAAATCAATCGATTAGTATAAACTTTTAAGTTTTTCATTACTAAAAAAAGTTGGTTTTATATGTACCAACAAAAGATGCATTGAGATGGGTACATAACTAATAGAAGGATAAATGTCATTGGGGTTGGTGTAATTTGAAGGTGTTTGCACTCCTGGTACAGCAGCAAGTGTCCCAAAGGGGTATGTACTTGATTCCAAGACACTTTGATTTAGATGAGTAACAAATCAAATTATTCTTTTAAAATGCAGTGTTAATCACAACAGTCCCGCACTAATTGAAATTATAGATGTTCTTGAATGTTTATTTTGCTGGTTAAAATAATTCAGGTCACGTGTTTTAGAAATTAATTTGATAGCGAATCTCATTTTGGACAAAATGAAGTAGCCATTAAGTGTTGCTGCAGTGTGTGTGTGTGTGTGTGTGTAGCTAATGTGAGCACGTGTAGTAGTTACACAAGTACATGAGAGCAATGTCAAGATAGTACTGTTGTTGCAAAGTTAAATGCCATGACTATAATGAGCCACTACCAATTTTTTATGTGAAATTATACATCAAGTAGTTGCTTGATGTGTTCAAAATTAGATGGTGAAGTCTAAGGCATTGTAAATGTTCCAAAGAGATTCAAACCCCAGCTTGCGACTTTGCAACAAGCCCCACTTTGTATCACTGTACAATCCCATTTACTTCCAACGGGACAACAATTGGTGGAGCTTCAACAAATAAGTTCTATATCCTACCTTTCATGGCTTGCTGTCAGAGTGAAGTACCCTTGCTAGCTTGGTTATTAGAAAATGATTTATCCATAATGTAAGAAAGTTATGGTTTTGAAATACACGATTGTGGTGGGAAAGATGAGTTAGGTCCAAAATAAATACGCAAAATCGTATCAAAAGTCTATTTATTGATTTATTCACCATATTATCCATGCACCAAACTCAGTAGTACTAGATGTGAAAGAGTAGATCGAAAAAAAAAATCTAAGTTCTACATTGAAAAGAAATAAGGTATGGAAATAATTAACACGTTACATGTGACACCTCTTACCTAACAAACTGATTTTGTGAATGAGTTAAACTCAATTTAAAAAAAGGGTTGTGAGCTTGATTTGGAAAAATAATTGTAGAATTGAGTGGTTGTTGGTGATGAGGACTAAATGGAGAGAAGAGTTAATTCAAGGTTATAAAAGACACATTTTGACTTTTGAGACAGCAACATCTCCTCTGTGTGGTGCATATATTCTAAGAGAACAATTGACACATCTTTTAAACACAAGACAAGAAAAGCACATTTGTAGGCAGGCACATGAATCAAGCTTTGGGAAGATGTGCAACTAACTAACAAAACCTGTTTCCCAACAAACAAACAGACTAAGTCGATGTGGAATCTAAACTATCAAGCTTACGTGGCATTTCTTCTCATGATATAATGTTAAATATATCCATTTTTTTCCAAGTATTTTTCAGTTGCGTCAGATAATATTTGTGACCAATCAGAATGAGAAGAGAAAAAAAAATGATCAAAAAGTATTTCTCTTATTTTCAAGTACCAAATATATCACACATTTAAAGAATAAAAAACTCATATAACCAGCTTCCACCATGAGTACTCCTTCAAAACTTATTATATTCCTTTCAAAATTTCATTGTGAATTCCATTTAAATAGTTGCAACAATTCACCATCTTAAATTCCATGCCTTTTATATGTTGCAGCTCCAACATGTTGAGCTTTTGTATATCGTCAATCTGGAAACATACACTTTATGAATTCTCTCCATATATCTCTGTAAATTGCGGGCTTGCTTTTGTTGTACGTTGTAACCACAGTAAAAAACCAAGACAAATGGTAAAATCAAGGTTAAAAAGTCAAAACAGACATGTTGGAACCAGTTCACCATATTCACAGGAATACTGTTGTTTTACATATCTTAAGATTTATGTCAGAATCAAACAGTATATACTTGTAGGAACCAAATTGGATATAGGCATCAAAAGTCCCCACCAAGTTGTCATATTAAGACTTCCACATTAATCTTACTCTTGTTTTAAAAGCAGTAAAGTTTTTCCTGATAACAACAAATACCACAAGTTATAAACTAAATGAAATCTGAAAAAGTAAGAAATTGCAATATTCATTGATGTTGAAATTTAAAAGTACAGCATATAATCAGAAATTAATTTATTGTCAACAAAAGTGATATGAACTGAAAGAGACATGTAACTTGCAGATCTACATGATGAATAAAGTAGAAAATAAAAATCTAATTCAGATATTGGTCAAATTTGGCACCACAAAGTTCAACTATAAAACTGAAACATCAAGGAAACTTTAATAGATCTTGACATGTTATTAATATTGAATTTCAATCAATCGTCATACTCTAAAATTACATACAGAGCAACCCTTCAGCTCTTATACATGCCACAGTTCCTTGCCCCCATTCCTGCAAAACTTTTTCCAATTCTCCTAATTGGCTGTAAAGCAATTAAAAGTTATCGGATCTTTTGCAATCGCAAATACAACCAGTATCGATGCTAAACATACAACAGTGCAACCAATCCTGGGCTTCATTTCATAACTCCCTTGGTTGCAGTCAAATATATTGCCGATCCATTCTAGCTCCTCCACATAGCAGAGATAAAACATTTTGAAGCTCGAAACCAGCATTTGATCCTGGAAAGGCTAAAAATCCCCATTTGGGAGTCTTCTGGTTCATCATAGCAATATAAACAGTGCAAAGTACAGCAATAATCACCACAACTATCGCCGAGCTATCAGAACCAGAAGAACCGGATCCAACATTTGCTTAAGTAAAAGAAAAAAAAAATCTTTATTGATGTGTTATTCTTCAAAGGATTGCATAGAAATTTTCTCCAACTGTAATGGCCAGTCTTCTCCAAGTTGCTGTGGATTTAGCTCCATCGCAACTTTAAAATCATGCAAAGATACTGAAAACTGGGGTCTGTGTTCAAGCTCAGGTTCAGCAGCCATACTACCAGTATTATGCACATGTAAATGATTATTTGGCAACATGCCATTTATGAGCTTCCCCTGAACCTGCTGCTTTGAGATAGGGAGCTTCGTCGGCTCATTTGTAGATCTAGTTCCCACTAAATCAACACTAGACTTGATCAACCGTTTCAAGTATACATCCAACATGCTATT
This sequence comes from Medicago ruthenica, assembly GCA_018208015.1. NCBI lineage: Eukaryota > Viridiplantae > Streptophyta > Magnoliopsida > Fabales > Fabaceae > Medicago > Medicago ruthenica. The sequence continues at coordinate 117,581,280 of CM031371.1, read as the reverse complement.
CAACACACTTGCACATTCTGGAGAAACACCTTCAAGACCCTGTACCATTGCAATCTGCTCCATGTGCCTTCTTAACGTATCTGTATCAGATAACCTACCACTGTCACAACAACTAACAAAATCACTCATGCTATTCACCGGCAATGCTTTGCGGGCCCCACCCACACTTGCAGAGCAGTAAGGGATCCCAAGTGGTGCTATTATAGGATTTGTGTTAAAACCGAGGCGGTTTAGTTGCTCCACCTCCTCTCCATCTTCCACAGTGGATATTTGAGTCAGCCCGTTGACATGTGTTCTTGGTTTTTCGGCTAATCCCAGAATAGCATCCCCCATAGCATTCTTAGGTAGCCCAGCAACTGCTTGAGGATGCTGTGTTCGTCGCTGATAATCACACGGAGTAAAAGTTCCATTCTCCATGTCAACCTTACTACCACTGTCTTCTGAAGCCATGGATTGATGAGCAACTGAATCAACTTTCCCATTTGGTCCAAGGGGACTCGGTCTATCTTTAAGCTTCCGATCACGTATTCCAGACCGTAACTTGCGTGGGGACACCGGCAAAACCCCATTTGACCAAACAGAAACATTATGATTTTGGAAGTTTCCATTAGCAACACTCCGTTCATGTCCATCTTCCACACCAGGAGAGATATTAGTAACACATGCTCCTGATTTTGAAGGACCCGGCGGCTGAACTAGTGGCGGAGTCTTGGCTTGACATGCATTCTTCAAAATCGACTTTATAAAATGATTGTGCAACGGAAGATTCTCCATCCCAAGAACCCGAAAACATAATTTATCAAACTCATTCTTACCCAACTTATGACTCAAAAACCTATTCAGGTAATAAAAGTACCGCTTCGACTTCTCCACTCCAATCCTCTTTACAATCTGTACTTTCAACTCAACCAAATTGATTCTTGAGCTCTGTTGAGGTAGCATTTCTCAACAAACAGATTCATACACCATCCAACAAAATCAGAAAACAAGCCACCCACCAGTTACCTCAATTTGAGCCAAATTACAGTAATATCTATCTTCACACATCATTTAAAGAACCAATTTTGAACATGAATTAAGTTGCCCTTTTGCCCAAAATTCACAAATCAACAACCCAAAAATGCAAAACCAAATCTCAGTTTTCCCAAACCCAAAACCCTAGAGATCAAACCACTGAAAAATCACACTGACCCAGAAGCCCAAATTATTTATTCAAACCCAGTTCAACAAACTTTACGGTAAATCAAAACCCTAAGTTTGAAAAACCAAACAAAAGGGTCTGAAAAACCAAGCTTGCGCTAATTACATCACTTGCACCAATCTGAAAAACCTCATTGCTTCATGAAACCCCAAAAGCTTCAAACTAAGAATAATGAAGAGATCACTGAATTCAACAAAATTAAGCAAACAAAAACATACATATATTAAAAAAAAAATCAATTTTTTAAGAAAAATAAAAATAAGAAAAGTTTGAAAATTCAATGAAATGAAGAAGAAAAAATGAAGAGTTAGAAGTATACATTGATTGAAGTAAGAAGAGAGTGAAGTTGAAGAATTTGCATAGAAATCTGGAAACTCAGTTTGGTCTTTGCTTCTTCATGTGTAAGCTCGATCTCTGCTAACAGTGTTCTTCTTCTTCTTCTTCTTCTTCTTCTTTCTTTTTTCTTTTTTTCTTAATAATTTTTTATTTTGTTTATATATTTTATTTATTATTTATTGACTCTCATCAAAGGTCTTCCCCTCCTTTTTATTGAAAAAATTTCAGTTTTCCCTCTTTCTCTTTTTATGTAGTTTGACAAATTGCCCAAATTTGTCTTTTTATTTTACTGAGGATGTAATATATATTATAGTGTTGAGTGAGATGAGTAACTAAGATTTTTTTTTTTTTTTAAAAAATGATTGTCTACTATCGACTAAAAATAATTGTCAAATACTGAAAATCTATATAAAGTTAGTTTACATTTTTTTAATCCCTAAAGTTAGTTTACATGATAATGCATGTTTTTTTTTTTTGGGTTTAAACATGAATTTAATCTAAAGTTATTTACATGAATTGAACTCATATATATTATCAAGTGTAATAATTTTTTACATTGTCAATCAATCATAATCGTAAGATCATATAAAACATTTGACTTTAATAATTACTCATAACTTATAAAGTCACATGTATAATTGATTTTTAGCATTGTAAATGGTGTTTCAAAATTAAGTTTTATTCATACTAACTTGTGTCCTTATTAAAAAAGATAAAAATATAATTTTAAAATTGGAAAAGGCAAATTTTAAACTTAAAAAAATGAGTTTAATTAGTATACTCTGGTTGTGTACAATTATTTTACACATGCATCCACTGATAAGTTGTCACGTCAATAAATAAATATGACAACTCATGTATTTTTATATTCATTAATTGATGTGACAACACATTTTTCGATGCATGTGTATAATATATGTACATTGACATAGTATACTAATTAACTCTTATAAAAAACACTTTCGTAAGAAAATATTAACTCTGATTTTTGAACAAAGACAATCAGGAATGATTTAGTTCATGATTTTTGGTTGTATAAAACAAATCATTTTCACTATTAAAAATTGGGGTGTTGCATAAAAAATCTCAATACCATGTCTTTTTGAAATAAAAAATCTCAATACCATGTTTTTCTCAAAAAGATGTCACACTGGAAAACAATTTATCCCAATCATTTTCTCTCGAGTCTTAAATAAATACGTATTTTTGTTGGATGTATTGAACACATATCATTAACTACATCATGATGACGCACATATGTTGTATTGAGACTTAATAATGTACTTATGCTATTCATATAATTTCTTTTATCAGATGCAAGATAAATATAAAATCAAAGAGAAATTATATTTGTACAACCATTTTGAGACAACTTGATCTTTCATGCATTCATTATCTTCTTGCTCTCTCTCCCTCTCTCTCCCCCCCCCACCTTCTCTCTCTCTCTCTCTCTCTCTCTCTCTCTCTCTCTCTATATATATATATATATATATATATATATATTGTTTTTGACCAATAAAAAGAGAGAAAAAAGAATGTTGTCACAAAATAGTTGTACAAATATCATTAATCAAAATCAAATGCCTTCAAGTAATTGCAGCTTTGCAAGAACTGTCAACATTGCCACATGTAGCATAATCTGCTAATTCTTTGCAATAGTTTTAAAATTGAACAAGTTGTTCCATACATATTTATCAAGTTATAAATAGAATTGAAATGTGATCTTCAAAGAGTATTTCCAACTCATTGCAAATTACTGGTTACAATCTCTAACAAAGTGTGATCAAAATAATGGATATAGTACGCATAAGTTGATCTTTTAATTGTGATCAAAATAATGGATATAGTATGATCTTATAATTGTGCATCTTGTGAAACTCATCATGGCGCTTAGTGGAAGAATATACAATAGTGATATCAAAGTTCGTTTCTCGAATAATTCATGAATTGGGTTGAATTCTCTTTAGGCATTAACTAAGGCAAGTTGCAATCAATGATCAAAACAATGGATATAGTATGTAGAAGGACAATTGGAAACCATTTCATTCTCCTTTCACAATACTCATAGAAACAAAGTATACCATCTAATAACAATAGCAATTCTTATAAAAATAATCCATAACATCCATACGAACCATAACAATTGCAATACTTCTAATCACAATATTTTCATAATAGCTCATAATCTAGTATTTTTTTTTAGAGAAGCTCATAATCTAATATTGTTGAAGATAAAAAAAAAAAGACATAGGTAATGCATTCAACTTTACAATACTCTAAAATCAATTCAAAAATATCACAATCAAAGATGATTCTCATTTTCTCATTACTTTCATCTACATACTTACCAACCAAACAACAAATTTATTAATTTTTTTTAATCTCAAAACAACAAATTGATTACCATAGTATAAAATTTAATTTGTAGTCTATTTTCTTGATCCCGTAGTATAAAATATCTAGTTTTATCTTTGACAATTTTTCTCCATGTTTGTAGACTCTTTTTGTGTGGAAATATATCTCTATGTTATCTTATATCTACGAACGCTGCCTGCAAATTACCTGGGTAATACTGTTCTCAACAACTAGGTGTACGATTTAACCATGTTCAGCAAAAATCTCCAACGACTATATTCTCGATGGTCATTCCTCATACTTTATAAAAAACACTTTGTTTAAACATATGAAGTTGATTGAAAATGATTCATATGAAGAATGACTAAGTCAAACCAAAGAAGATCTTATGGCTTTAGTCCCCATGAGATGGTTTTGATTGAACATATATGGAAGAGAGAAAAGAAAATCAAAGAGATAAAAGAAAAAACATGTAATATAACTTATTATCAAGAAAAGCCAAGAATATAAGATGAAAAACTTTTAAGTATACCTTTCATCTGAGAGTTAGTAGATCATTATGTACATAAATCATGATGTTTTATACACTTGAAATTGATATAGTATTTATTTATAATAGCATCTTTGTTAGATTGAAACTCCTTGAAATTCTGGCAAGTCCTGATGCTGAACGTAAAACAGAGTATAACACAAAACAATACACAGAGAAGGAAAATATCAGACAGAAAGTAAAAGGCACAAGATGTTTGTTAACCCAGTTCGGTGACAAACACACCTACGTCTGGAGGCTACCAAGTCAGGAAGGAAATCCACTAGCGTAGTCCTAGTTCTAAGTTCTCAGCAAACTCCAGTTTACAACTTATCACCTAGCTACTACCCGTATTGACTTCAACCTAGGAACTCCTAGACCTGAGATCTCATCTCACTTCCCCTCAAACAATCACTGCCCCAGTGATCTTAAACTCAAATAACAATCAACGAAGGAAACACACTCCAAATACACAAAAGTCACTCTTGCTTAAAAACTCATGAGTGATACACAATTACAACTCAACTAAACACAGTCCTAAGCTCGCATCAAGATGACACAAGAAAGGCTCACAATAAACACACTAGAAACCTAAGACTAATCTTTCAATGATGGCTTCTTTTCTAGTTGATTTTCTTCAATAGTGGTGTCCTCTATTTATAGCCTTCAGCAGCAACAAATATTTGAACCAAATATTCTTCAAAGATATATTTCCAAAATTCTTCTTTAGAAATATATTCCACAATATTCTTCAGAAATATATTTTCCAAAGATATCTTTGAAAATATATTCACAAATAAAAGTAACCAATCTTCAGAAAATATCTTACGAAAATATTCTTCCTTCTAGAAACACACGCAGCTTGGAGAATTCTTCAATCAAATCTACAAAAGATCATGTGAGAAAATAAACAGCTTCAAGGCACGAAAACAGGAAAGCTTCTAAAGGTACTTCTGAAGGTCTGCGTCTGAAGTTCTGCGTCTGAACATTCAGCGTCTGATGGTTGCTTCTGAACAGTGCTTCTGAAGGTTCAGCTTCTGAACAGTGCTTCTGAAGGTTCAGCTTCTGAACAGTGCTTCTGAAGTTCTACTTCTGAAGACGTTCAGCTTCTGAAGTTCTACTTCTGAGGTCCAGCTTCTGAAGACGCACATCTTGCTTGTATATTTGATTTTAGCAAACATGAAGCCAACAACCAAATATCAGACAATCTCCCCCTTTGGCAAATATTTGCCTAAAATCAATCTGAGAATAAAGGCAAGATCTTCACTCATCAAAGTACGCAACCATGAAGAAATTAAACGTAGCAACCAAAAATCAACAGAGTCGGCAGCGGCACATACACTATGTTTCCACACATACACTCCCCCTGAACATGACATTCAGGAACAAAACGAAGCACTCCCCCTGAAACACATCAGCTCTGCTGTACTGAAACACTTTTATCTCCCCCTTTTTAGCCAAACAATTTTGACAGAACACCGATGCAATCACCAAGAGTAGAAAAACAAGAAACAGCAAATAAGACCATATGCACACAAGCAGAGGAAAAACAAATGGAATACACCAGAAATCTGCAACATAATTCTAACTCACACCATAGATGAAAAGAACGCATAAGAGCTTTCATCTACAAACCCAAAACCATAAAGGCACCATAGAGTCATACCACACACAAAGTCTTCAAAGAGGAAACAAAAACAAGAGAACACAACTGCAGAGTACAAAAATGCAGACCAGAAGCACAAAATGAAATCCAGGACATAGTCCAAAAAATTGACAGTCTTCAGACTCAACATTAAAAGCTGCTTCATCATCAGACACAGCATCAGACGCTGCTTAGTCTTCATTAGGATCAGTATCATCTTCATCACCCTCAGTACACTGCAAGGCTTCTTTAGCCAACTCTCTTTCCACAGCAAGCCTTCTTTGGAGCACATACTTCCCCCTGGTTACTTTCTCAACAGCATGGAAGGAAGTTTTGTCAATGGGTGCTTCAGGCACATTCAGAGGAATCTTCTTCCCAGTAATCCTCTTCTGAACATAGGGCATGATGTCTTGAACATCTTGCTCAACATCATCCTCAGGCTCACTAGGATCCATTTCCTTTCCTTTTAGTGCCTTCTTCTTTGGGACAGGGACCATCACCTTGCTCCAGCCTTTAGATGGTCCAACAACAGCACTCTTCTTAGCAACAGGAGTAGGCCTGCTGGCAGCAGCAACAACCTTTCCTTTTCTATTCTTCAGCCTCTTGCCAACACTTTCACATTTTGGTCTCCATTCCTTCGTGACATTGATTACAACAGGTTCAAATTTTCTTTGTTGGAGGTGCTTGGGGTATCCATACAACTTGAAACAGAATGGCTTTATGTGCCCCTTTCTACCACAATAATGACATATCCAAGGATGAGATGCCCTCCTGCTCTTAGATCCCTGAGGTTTGTTCTGATGCTCCAACTTAGGTTTGCTCATCATTGGATCATATGTTCCAACATCTGCAATGAACCTTTTAGCTGGATTCTGTGTTTGCTGTTCAATGTCATATCATCAAATCCTATTCCTTTTGGTTTCCCTTGGTTCTGACTCTCCAATATCTCTTCTAGCATATTAGTACCAGTGTTCATCATTCTGACTTGCTTCTTCATGTGTTCAAGTTGAGAGTTCAGCTGGGTTACCTCATCTTTGAGATCAGAAATTTTCTCTAAGTGTTCACTTCTTTCAGCATGCAGTTGACTGATAATCTTCTTCTAATTTTCTAATAACTTGCAAAATTCCTCATTTCTGAGGTATAGTTCTTTGTAAGAGGTAGCCAGTTCTTCACAAGACAATTCTCCATCACTTGACTCAGTATCAGATAGTGTTTCAGAACCTGATGGTGCTTCTGAAGCCTCAAAACCTGATGGTGCTTGTGAAGCCTTAACTTTATCATCAGACATACATCTACCAGTTAAAGCATTGACATACTTAGCAGACTCATTCTCCACTTCTCCTTCTGAGTCATCTTCATCAGACCAAGACACAACCAAACTTTTCTTCTGTTTCTTGAGGTACGTTGCACATTCTGTCCTAATGTGGCCATATCCATCACACTCATGACACTGAACACCTTTGGATTGATTGCTTTTCTCATCAGTTCTTGTCTTCTTCAAGTCATTTGTTTTGGATCTCCTGTTAGCCTGCTTCAGAATCTTGTTAAATTGTCTACTAAGCATCACAAGAGCTTCTGATGTGCTTTCATCATCCTCATTATCAGCATTTGCTACAAAAGCAACACCTTTCCCCTTTTTATCAGTTCTGTTATTGAAGGTTATCTCAAAATTCTGCAAGGATCCTATCAATTCCTTAACCTTCATACTGGAGATGTCCTGTGCTTCCTCAATGGCAGTCACCTTCATGTCAAATCTCTTAGGTAGAGACCTGAGTATTTTCCTCACAAGTTTCTCATCAGATATTTTTTCTCCAAGAGAATCAAATGAGTTAGCCATGTCCAGAACATTCATATAGAAATCTTGTATGTTCTCATCCTCCAACATTTTGAGATTTTCAAACTTGGTGGTGAGAAGTTGAAGTTTAGACATTTTTACCTTGGATGTGCCTTCATGAGTCGTTTTGAGAATCTCCCAAGCATCCTTAGCTACAGTGCACTGCTTGATAAGTCTGAACATATTTTTGTCCACTCCATTGAATATAGCATTCAAGGCCTTGGAGTTTCCAAGAGCTAATTCATCTTCTCCTTGGACCACTCTTCTTCTGGTTTCAGATCAGCTGTCTTCTTTCCATCTTTGTCAAGCACAACAGGATGTTCCCAACCCTTCAGAAGCTGCTTTCCAGGTTTTACTGTCTATAGACTTAAGGAACACACTCATGCGTGATTTCCAATAGTCATAGTTGGAGCCATCCAACAGAGGTGGTTTGTTCACAAATCCTCCTTCTTTGTCCATTATGCCAGAAGATAACTTCGCTGGAGCTCACTCTAAAACAGGCAGGGTGCCTGCTCTATTGCCAATTGAAGTTTTGGCAAGTCCTGATGCTGAACGTAAAACAGAGTATAACACGAAACAATAACAGAGAAGGAAAATATCAGATAGAAAGTAAAAGGCACAAGATGTTTGTTAACCCTAGTTCGGGGACAAACACACCTACATCTGGAGGCTACCAAGCCAGGAAGGAAATCCACTAGCGTAGTCCCTAGTTCTAAGTTCTCAGCAAACTCCCTGTTTACAACTTATCACCTAGCTACTACCCGTATTGACTTCAACCTAGGAACTCCTAGACCTGAGATCACATCTTACTTCCGCTCAAACAATCACCGCCCCAGTGATCTTAAACTCAAATAACAATCAATGAAGGAGACACACTCCAAATACACAAAAGTCACTCTTGCTTAAATTCTCATAAGTGATACACAATTACAACTCAACTAAACACAGTCCTAAGCTTGCATCAAGATGACACAAGAAAGGCTCACAATAAACACACTAGAAACCTAAGACTAATCTTTCAATGATGGCTTCTTTTCTAGTTGATTTTCTTCAATAGTGACGTCCTCTATTTATAGCCTTCAGCAGCAACAAATATTTGAACCAAATATTCTTCAACGATATATTTCCAAAATTCTTCTTTAGAAATATATTCCACAATATTCTTCAGAAATATATTTTCCAAAGATCTCTTTGAAAATATATTCACAAATAAAAGTAATCAATCTTCAGAAAATATCTTACGAAAATATTCTTCCTTCTAGAAACACACGTAGCTTGGAGAATTCTTCAATCAAATCTACAAAAGATCATGTGAGAAAATAAACAGCTCCAAGGCACGAAAACAGGAAAGCTTCTGAAGGTACTTCTAAAGAAGTGCTTCTGAAGGTCTGCGTCTGAACATTCAGCGTCTGAAGGTTGCTTCTGAATAGTGCTTCTGAAGGTTCAACTTCTGAACAGTGCTTCTGAAGGTTCAGCTTCTGAACAGTGCTTCTGAAGACATTCAACTTCTGAGGTCCAGCTTCTGAAGACGCACATCTTGCTTGTATATTTGATTTTAGCAAACATGAAACCAACAACCAAATATCAAACACTCCTATCTCAACTTTGTATCACCTTAGATACATACTCGACCATTGTAACTCGTTAGTAGTGGCAACTCCTTTATGAAAAAGAACATTATGGAGAAACAATTAAACACTTAATTCCTAAACAAGACAGATGATGTGTAAAATAGTATGCAAGTATACACAATCGTAAATAAGTAATACCGAGCAAGAAAAATAGCAATCGCAAGAGGATTGAAGACTAGTTGTAAGATTCAACTACCAGATAGTTATTAAGTCTATTATAACATAATGAAAAAAAATTTCTTTTGGGGTTTCAATGTTGTTTAAATTAAAAATAAAAGAGTTAAAGACAACTTGCTTTGATAGTTTAAGTGATAAAAAGCAGTTGAGAAATTCAAATCCACTTTAAGCCAAATTCATGGTTGTATTTGGCACAAAATTGTTACATTAAATATGAGTCACGTAAAATTTGGGATGCTTTTGGACACATTCATCATGGTTTTCACTAAAGTAACACTATGTTTAAGTTCCTACTCCGTCCGTTCCTTTTTAAGTGTCTCTTTTGAAGAAATTTTTTGTTTCTATTTAACTGTCACTTTCAAAGTTCAATGCAATATTAAATGTTATTTTACCAATATTACCCTTAGTTATTTATTGCGGAGAGAGAAATATATGAAATGAGATATTAAATGAATAAGGTCATTATAGTAAAAGTATAAATTATTGTATTAAAATAGTAACACCTTATGAGTTGTATGATTTTGTAAAATATAACAAAATGACAATTAAATAAGGACGGAGAGGTTTTGATTAAACCATCTATAGACACTTTGAACCTAGGTGTTTATGTCTAAACACTTGGCATTAATTAATTAATATACTCTCCGTCCAAAATTAAGCAAAAAGGTACAAAAGTTAATGTATTGGTAATTGTACATACACAACTTATGTTGACTCATTTTGCTTATATTTGGGACGGAGTATAATATATCACTTCAATATATCCTTTTCTTCTCTTTCAATATCATTAAAAATTGAAAAGTGAATAGTTAATTACCCTACTCACTTGAGATAACATTCAAGCAACTTAGGATAAAATTACTCTCACAACAACATAGCAATGATCCAAGATTGCAAATTAAAATAACATTTTATTCCCCAACCAAAAAGGTGTTTAGCTCATAGTGAGCTTCAACAAAAACATGGTAACATAGAAGTATGGCAAGAACATGACGGTATTACAGTTCAAAGAAGAAAACAAAAGCAAATATAAAATAATAAATATTACAAACATATTCAGAATGATACAGAGATGTCACGAGCTGCTGGTACTTTTTTCCCCAAAATATATAAGAACCACTTGTGTGACATTGTGGTGGGAAATGTTACATAACATTATTCAACCACAATGTGACATGTGACTTTCTTATCTTAAAATAAAACAAAAAAATTTTGTAAAAGAGAGAGAAGAAACCAAAAAAATTATGTGTCACATTGTGGTTGTGACAATGTTATGTAACATTCTCACCACAATGTCACACAAGTGGTTCCCCCAAATATATGCTTCATTGGTCTTCAATGGAAAGAAATGGGATGGAGAGTTGAGTATGTGGTAGGGGGTGGAGATAGAAACATGCATTTAATTCTAAAATAAGCTTCATCTTGCGTAGTGAAGAAGTTGCCCTTAATTGGTACCTTTTGGACCTTTTCTCTCTCCTCTTTGTGTCACATTTTGTCCTTTAACTAACAAAGAAATAGCGGGAAAAGGCGAGGTGTCCTATGTGCTCTTAGGATAAGGTTGATAGATAGAATATTTCTTTTAGGTTTCCTTGTGTAGTGATGTGTTACTGTTACATGTGCTCTTAGGATAAGATTGTCATGCGTTGAACCCGTTATAAGATGTGTAGTTTGTTGTTTCACAAGTTACTATAACAATTCGTGCATCATTTTCTCTAGCAAATTTCCCATATTTTCTTAATTGAATTTGCAACTACAAACAATCAACAAACCACACATAATTCCTTCCAAAAACACTTAATTACTACTTTTACTTCTAAAACAACATGATATACTAAATTACCAAAATAACTCTAAAACATAACAAATTCAAGACTAAAGGGGACACTAAATCAAGCCTAGTAGTGGTAAATAACACATCATTTCAGGCATTATCAACAGAGTCAGTAGTTGTTAAGAAGACTATGAAGCTTTTAGTGGAAGAAAGGCTTATGGAGGAAAATTATGAATATGCACGGTGTCTAGAGACACATTAGTTCATTCCATTTTTGAAAAACTTTTGTTTTTTTGTTTGTGTCTTTTATGTTAAAATCATGCAATACTAAACCTTTCTTTTAAAAGATTTTATTTAAAATGTTTTCAAAATCTTTTCTGAAGTGTTTTGTGTTCATTTTCACTTATTTTTACTTTTGTGTGGCATCACTCTTCAATGATACTTTGAGTAATGGCTTAAAAACTCTTCATCAATTATTTTAATACACTCTAACTCTAAGTTGGAACGACAACATGGCCCACCCACCCCGTTTAGACTCGGTCCGCTATCAGCCTGCCAAAAACAAGGGAGGGCGGGGCGGGCCAACTTAAGGCGGTGGGATCAAACTCACACCCCGCCCGGCCAAGAGACAGATTAGCGGGTTGGCCCGTCTAACATTTTTTTTTTCAAATTTCTGTTTTTTGTGATAAATGTTGTTAAAAATAGGTTTAAATATGTTTTTAGTCCCTGGAAAATCATGAGTTTTCAAATTTAATCTCTAAAATTATAATAGTAATTTTAGTCCTCCGTAGTATTGTAGTTTCTAAGAATAGTCCCTATTTTTAACACATTTTTAACTGAAAATGGTACTTTTGGTCCTCCAAAATAGTCCCTATAAAATATAAATAGAGACTAAAAGCGAATAAAAAAATTCAGGGACTAAACTTACAAACTTATAATTTTGTTGGGACTAAAAACATATTTAACCCTTTAAAAAATATAATACCGTTATAAAAAGCAATTTTTATTTTCTCATAATCATTTTATTCCCATTCTAATCTCATCTAAAGAGAAAAACAATTGTCTAATAACGAATTGTCCAATTGTTTCGTGCCTTAAAGAATTGTTCAATTATTTTTAAGGGAAAAATCTTAAAAATTGGGTCACTTATAATTTATTAGTATAATAAAAATTAAATAAATATTTTTTAATGAGCCTGTAGACCACGATCTGCTTTTTCAGGGGTGAAACGGGGCAGACCAACTATAGCGGATGGATTCAAAACTTTAGCCCAACCCACCTAAAATGACAAGTTAAACGGGTCTTCCTAGCGGATCAGACCCGTTTTGCCACCCCTAACTCTAAGAGACATAAATGAAAAAAATAAATATTGAACTAATTTTTAATTTAAGTTCAAATTCAAGTTTGGATGGTTAAAGACTAAGTCATTTATTGTGAGAAAGTATTTAAACATGTGATTAGTCTTAATATAGTTAAAGACTTATTAAATTTCAATGATCTATATTATTGAGCCTTTACTTCGATCTATTTGATGTTTTAGTTTTTTTTTTCTACAATACTTCTTACGGTCTCTTCTAAAGTTCTTTGAAGAAAATCGTGGATGATTGAATTATCTTAGAGAAATAAATCGATCAAAGGATAAGAATTAGAAGACAAGTGTAACATCTAGGACAATGTTTGGTACTAGAGACCAAGGTAAATTTGATAAAATATGAACTTTGATAAGTAATTTTCTATTTACAAGTATATGACACAATAATTACTTAAAATCAATTAGATGGCACAACAATAAAAGAACATTTAAACTATGACTTTGACTGTGATCCGGTAACCAAGAATTCTGCATTGAACTGTTGATGTGTAGTCCGGACATACTTTTCAACTTTTCAATGCTAAGTTAAACTTGAAACATCACCCAAACAATAGTGAGTACAAAACTCAGTAACATAGAATATAAAATACACTTTGATATTTCCAGTCATGCCTGGTGTACTAGGCATGGAGAAAATCCTCTCATCAATATTACTAAATAATAAAATCTTATACGAATTGACCATATTACTACATAGACAATGATTGGTATACACACGCGTTCATATTCATAAATTAATTGTAATTATCACTTTAGCTGGACACCCAGGATTTGCCTTTCAACTGGATTTTCATCGTTTCCCATGTATGCCCTACATTGTCATCTTTAACATAATCTCATAGTACTCTATTTACCGGTTAGGATAATCATTTTTTTTTTTTGAGAGGTTAGGATAATCAACTACCGGTATATACTTCACAATTATATATACTATATATAAAGAAAATAACTCATTTCAGCTCTTTTGGGCTGTCTTTTTCTCTTTCTAAAAATGCCTTCAATTTTCAATACAAATAACGCATGTAACAAACAGATAAAAATAAATTTAAATATTAAAAAAATGTAACAAACACGATATTAATATATATATATATATATATGTCTGGTTTTTTTTTCCTTTATCAATTAAAAAGTGTAACAAACTAGATGAATATATTTATACTTACTTTTTCATTATCTCAATTATACCCTTAAACAACTTTTTTTATAATAAAGATTGTTGTTGGTGTCATTAAAAAAAGAATTTATATTATATTTTTTTGTTATATTGTTGGTGTCATTGAAATAGATAATCATGGTTAGTTTGATTTGTTATAACTTGAAAGCAACAAAAATTTATATTTTTAGTTTTAATCAAAATTAAAATTTCATAAAAAAGATCACCGTTCATAATTTTCAAACGTTAGCGCAATAAAAAGAGCCGAACGTTTTTTTTTGCTAGTTATTATAAACAATTTTATTTATCATCGATTGCCTAGAAGTATTAATTATAGCTCTAGTAAATAACTTTGTAATTCTTGATGTAAGACTATACTTACAATTCTGTTATCATAATATCATATCATGGATGCATAAGCACCTTACCAACTTATCTTAATTAGATTTAAGCCTTCCCATAGATTTCCTAATAATTGGATAGCAAAAGTTCATATAATCCTACTCTAACCACAACAGTAATATACAATATCAGTACACATAATAGGACGTCATAGACAAATATTGATATCATTGTTACACCATCCATATGATTATTGTTACTAGCCAGAGTGCGCAGCTAGCTAATTATACACATTATTATGTCATATGACTCATAATTTAAACATACATATCATGCAAACACTCACTCATAAACCACTTGATAGCAGTAAGAGTAAATATGCAATCAATGGTTGAATCGTTACTTTGAAGCTACAAAGCAATTTAAATTATTATTTCTATGAAATTCTATTTCTATTGCCTACATACCCAAATATTCTTTTGAATGGGCTAAATGTTATTAAACACAACATCTTGAGCATAATAAGTATCCCAAGAGACTCATAAAAAGTTACAATTTCAAGAAGGTAAAATAAGAATTCCATCACACACAAGGAATGACATAGACACAAACAACATCCATAAAAATACAAAAGGTAATAAAAAATAGCCACAAGAGCTTATACTATAAATCTAAACTAACTCACAACTTACAACAATATTATCAAGTAATCAAGTGATTCTTAAATTTTAATATTACTACCATAATCACAAAATTAAAGCACTGTCATGCATATTCAAGTTATTTTACTCAAATTTCCTAATTTACATTATAGAATCCCCTAATTCCTCCTTCTTCTTACATTAACCTTAAATTAAGCACATGCAACTATTAATTAACAAGGAATCCTAAGTACACCCTAGAGAGGTTTTGAATTTGGGATAAGACTAATGTTACCTTTAGATTTTGCAAATGGAAGAATGGTTGATTCTCTAGTTTGACTTGACCTTGCAACATCCATGGTAGCTCTAATCTCTACAATGGTGATTTTCCCTTTTTCTTCATTGCAGGTGAGGTTGCAGCTCCATGCCTCTTCCTTCCCCCCTGTTCAGCCTCTTCTTTCTCTCTCTCGGCCTCCCTTTTCTTTCTACTCATCCTCCTCCTTTCTATTGGTATAAGATTTTATTATTTAGCAATATTGATGAGAGGATTTTCTCCATGCCTAGTACACCAGGCGTGGCCGGAAACATCAAAGTCTATTTTATATTCTATTTTACTGAATTTTGTGCTCACCATGTTTGAGTCATTTTTCAGGTTTAACTTAGTATTGAAAAGTTGAAAAGTATGTCCAGACTACTCATCAACAGTTCAATGCAGAATTCTTGGTTACCCACTGTTAAAGTCATAGTTTAGATGTTCTTTTCTGTTGTGTCATCTAATTGATTTTAAGTAATTATTGTGTCATATACTTGTAAATAGCAAATTACTTATCAAAGTTCATATTTTATCAAATTTACCTTGGTCTCTAGGTACCAGACATCTTCCTAGATGTTACAACTAGAACAAAAGTTCATCGATCCGTGAAATTAAGTTTTAGAGCACATCATAAAAGCTTAATATGGTTTAGAGAAATGATATTTGTACAACAATTTTGTGACAACTTTTGTAACAATTTTCTTTCTCATATTCACATTATGTTTTTACTTTAATCTCTCTATTGTTTTGGATTTCCGTGTCAATATCTACTTTTCTTTGTAAATTTATGGTTGTACGAAAAATTGTCACACAAATGGTTGTTCAAATAACACATATATGGTTTATACTATCACAACATTTTTTAGCTAATAATAATACAAAGAGAAATTTGTTAAACTTCAATGACCTATATTTTCGATGTTTTGTGCTAATATGTGTTGAGTGTGAAGGTAAAGATTCATGAGAAATTCAAATTGATTTTTTTTGGTAAATTTGGATAACTTTGCTAAGGGAATAATAGTATGATGAAATTGTTTGTTGTATTATGGACAAGTCCTATAAGATTGTACAAGGACCCATGTGGTCTTACACACAATTGTTCAACAAGTGTACTTTATTGTTAATTGTAATATTCGATGATGTTCTGAGTGTTGAACTTAATAATTTTGTTATAATATTGACCATTTTGAACTATCAAATAGAACAAAAAGGTTTTTGATTGATTTTTTTATCACGAAATAGTGACAGTAAAAATTAACTAAAATTTATAACATGAGAGAAGAATCAACAATGATTTTTTCAAAGATTCTAACTCTTAGCTAATAATCTGATATTAGTTATTGAATTTCTTCACTGAATTGTTGCCAAATTTTCTCCTATGATATAGTCCTAATTTGTTAGTGACAAAACCTTTAATCTTAGTTTAACCCGTAACCTCTTGGCAGGTTTTAAAACAAGATCAAGCAATACAAATAGAAACTTTAACTGCTTTCATGCGTCTGCGTCTATCTCTAGAGACAAAGTCATGAATCTCAAACCTCAAACACTCAAAGAGTCCACTCTCATTTCAAACAATGAATCATCAATTAATTAATCTGTGATCAAATGAATAAAAAACACAACTCAAATGAATTCTTTCAAATAACCTCGTCAAATATGTTCTAAGAGTTTTCATCTAGATCTACTCATCCCTAACAATAAGAAATTTAGCTACTCATAGTGTTTGATAGAAGACAAAAAGAGGTATCAAAGTTACTGTTGTTTTCAGATTTAGAAAAGTACCTTTTGAAAAGGAAGAAATCACCACCGAAGATATTACCGGGTTGAGTACCCAGTTCACCTGTTCGATTACGTACTGCACTGTAAGTAATCGTTCGAGAAACTACACCATCAATATGGTATTAAACCACTCTATATGGTACGAAGACCACTCGAAACCGAAGGAACAAAAGTAGAAGAAAGGAAGAAGGACTCGTCAACACAAGTCGAAAGAGGGAGAAGAGAGGAAAAGCACAAGAAACATCAACTATGATTTTTAGGGTAAAGAATGAGTGAGGCAAGCTCTCCTTTTATAGGGAGCGTTCGTAACAAATCCGGAGTGACTTAAGGATTAAGTTAGCTTGCGGATTAAGCAGATTAACTTAATCTTTAAGCAATTAGCGGATTTGTTTTCACACGAGTGGATATATCCAGAACCTTCCGGATATTATGTTGGATCAGATTGTAACGAAACTTATTCGTTAAGAAAGCGCTTTCGGATAATGATTAAATTAATAAAAATTAAGTCTAAAATTTTCAGGTGATAAAAAATATATTTCTTTTTGACCCAGACCCAGACCCAAGCCCTAGCCCGGCCGAACAGACGGCGGCGGCGTTGTCGTGCGTGTGATATATATATTTTCGTAAGCGCTCACCCGTTCGCAAAAGTGGGTACCCCAAGGGCACACCCTTGGAGGTCACCCCCCACTTATATAAACACTACTAGTGGGTATGTTCTATCCAATGTGGGACATTTTTCAATTCATACCAACACTAGTTCTTTCCTAAGGGACATGTGTTTATTCTTTCCAACTTCCACTCAAATTCAACTAGTGTCCAAACAATCCCCCACTTGAATTTAAAATGGTTTCGAGAAATAACGTCAAAGACGTCTCCATAAGGTTGCTAGTAAACAAAGGTGTCGCCTACAACTTGAACCTTTGCATAGCAGATGCTATTCCGATTTAACAAGATTTGCCTACATCATTGAACTCTATCTCAGACATAGAACCCGCACACAAACCTTTTCCTAAGGTGTATTCTAAAATCTCGTGCGTTTATGGCTCTGCACGTCTATCCCAGTTTTAACGAACGCTCTAGGAATTTTGCCTCAAAATTCCATAGGAACCGGCCTCAGTTCCACATCCGTATAGGTGAGTCTATAAAGGATACTCATGTAGCTATGTACCTCACTCAACATAAAGTATAGATTTCATTAAGAGTTTCTATTATCTCATCCTTCTTTCACTGCAGGATCATGCTTCCTTAGTCTCATCATAGCATGTTCTATCACTTCATGACTTGTTATTACCCATTGAACCTAAGTCTTGGGATCTCCAGTCATGTAGGTTGGGTTACCATCACTTAGTGAGATATAGGCATTAGTCTCATCCTACTTGATGTATTTTGGACTTTCTCTCAAGTTAGTCCTTTCGTCAAAGGATCAACTAAGTTTTCATTAGTACGTACAAAATCAACTCTAACCGCTCCATTAGAGAGAAATTCTCTAACCGTGCTGTGTTTTCGCCTTATCAGTCGTTTCTTACCATTGTAATAACGATTCTTAATCTTTACAATAGCCACGGTACTATCACTATGAATTAACACAGCTGGTAACAATTTTTCCCATAAAGGGATCTCAGCTAGCAAGCATTTTAGCCAACTTGCTTCTTCACTAGCAGTGGCTAGTGTTATCATCTCAGATTCCATTGTGGACTGAGCCAGAATGGTTTGTTTCTTAGATTTCCAAGAAACAGCTCCTCCAGCTATGCTAAATATATAGCCACTGGTCACTTTGGAATCATCCGACAAGGTGTTCCAATCTACATCGTTGTACCCTTCAAGTACAACATGATATCTTTGGTAATGCAGTCTTAAAGTCATAGTCCTTTTTAGGTATCTCATGACTCTCTCAATCACATTCCAATGCTCATTGTTTGGCCTACTTGTAAATCTGCATAAGAGTCCCACGACATAGGCAATGTCGGGTCTAGTACAGTCAGTGGCATATCTGAGACTGCCAATGATGCTCGCATATTCAGTTTGTCTAACACCATCTCCAATGTTCTTAAAGAGTTTTACACTTGGATCATAAGGTGTGCTTGCAGGTTTACAGTCAAAATAATTATATTTCCTTAAGATTTTATCAACGTAGTGAGACTGATCGAAGGAAATTTCTTTTTCTGATCTTGTAATCTTAATGCCAAGAATTACATCAGCTTCTCCTAGGTCTTTCATATCAAAGTTTTTACTCAACAATGATTTCACAGAGTTTATGGTAGGAATGTTTGAGCCAAATATGAGTAGGTCGTCTACATAGAGACATATGATTGTGCAAATGTTATTTTCATACTTGTAATAAATACATTTATCACTTTCATTCACTTTGTAACTCATTCGAGTTCATTAAGTTGTCAAACTTTTCATGCCATTTCTTAGGGGCTTGTTTTAGACCATACAGAGATTTGTCTAACTTACAGACTTTGTTTTCCTGTCCAGGGATTACAAAACCTTCAGGTTGTTACATATAGATTTCTTCTTCCAGCTCACCATTTAAAAAAGCAGTTTTCACATCCATTTGGTGTACAATCAAGTTATAAATAGCAGCTAAGGAAATTAGTACCCTTATGGATGTGATTCGAGTAACTGGTGAGTAGGTATCGAAAAAATCGATATTTTCTCTTTGTCTGAAACCTTTGGCTACAAGGCGAGCCTTGTATTTATCAACAGTTCCATCAGGTTTCAGTTTCTTTTTCAAAACCCATTTAAAACCTATTGGTTTGCAACCTGGAGGCAGTTCAACCAAGTGCCAGGTTTCGTTAGACTGTAGAGAATCGATTTCATCATTTATGGCTTCTTGCCATAAGTCAGGCATCCAAGGAAGACAAGGCTTCCTTGATGGTTGATGGATCCTCTTCTAATGTATAGGCCACATATTCGGGTCCATACTTTTTAGCAGTTCTTGCTCTCTTACTTCTTCGAAGTTCTGTAACATCTGGTAGGATGTTTTCATCACTGTCTCTGATTACTGGAGTGTGATCAAGTGTAGTGTTCATACTTGCGCCCCTACTATTTCCCTCACTATCTCTTGATTTGAAGGGGAATTTCATTTCATAGAAATCAGTGTCATTTGATTCTATGATCACTTTAGCTTTTAGGTCATAAAAACCTATATGCTTTGTTGTTTAAGGCATACCCAATGAATACACATTCATAGGCTCTACTGGCGAGTTTAACTCTCTTGGGGTTAGGTATCCTAACATATGCTAGATAGCCCCAAGTTCGAAAATAAGACAAACTGGGTTGTCTTTTCCTCAAAATTTTATAGGAAGAAACTTTGTTATTAGTTTTGGTTTGGGTACTCTGTTTAGCACGTAGCAAACAGTCAATAAAATTTCCCCCCCACCAATGAGGCGTTACACCGGAATTAAGCATGATAGCAACTACTAATTCGGTAAAGGTTCTATTTTTTCTTTCTGCTTTACCGTTCATTTCAGGAGAATAAGGTGCAGTTGTTTCATGAATTATTCCAAGCTCTTTATAATACTCATTGGATGTGTGTGATAAATATTCAGTGGCTCTGTCACTACGAAAACACTTGATTCTTTTATTGAATTGAGTTTCAATTTCTTTAACAAATATTTTAAACATATCAAGCGCATCACTTTTATTTTTCATTAGATACACATAAGTGCAGTCGGAGCAGTCGTCAATAAAGGTGATAAAATATCTTTGTCAGTTTCTAGTCAAGTTACCATCAAGTTCGCATATATCAGAGTGTATTAAATCAAAAGGTTTAGTTTCTCTAGTTACTGATTTATGCGAGTCTTTTGCTATTTTAACTTGACTACAAAATTGACATTTTTCAAAATCATTAGAAGATAATTTCGGAATTAGTCCTAAACCGCTCATATTAGAAAAGTACCTTTTGAAAAGGAAGAAATCACCACCGAAGATATTACCAGGTTGAGTCACGACCAGGTCGCTCACTTTAAGACGTTTCGCGACACTACCCGAGTTTGTGCAAGGTAGACTAACAACCGCGCCACCTCCAGGATAAAACAGTCCAGTTCACCTGTTCGATTATGTACTGCACCGTAAGTAATCGTTCGAGAAATTACACCCTCAATATGGTATTAAACCACTCTATATGGTACGAAGACCACTCGAAACCGAAGGGACAAAAGGAGTAGAATAAAGGAAGAATGACTCGTCAACACAAGTCGAAAGAGGGAGAAGGGAGGAAAAGCACAGGAAGCATCAACTGTGATTTTCGAGGTAAAGAATGAGTGAGGCGAGCTCTCTTTTTATAGGGAGAGTTCGTAACAAATCCGAAGTGACTTAAGGATTAAGTTAGCTTGCGGATTAAGCAGATTAACTTAATCTTTAAGCAATTCGCGTATCTGTTTTCACGCGAGTGGATATATCCGGAACCTTCCGGATATTCTGTTGGATCGGATTGTAACGAAACTTATTCGTTAAGAAAGTGCTTTCGGATAATGATTAAATTAACAAAAATTAATTTAGCATTTTAAGGTGATTAAATTAAGAAAGTGCTTTCGAAACTTATGCGTGATATATATATATATATATTTTCGTGCAAAAGTGGGTACCCCAAGGGCACACCCTTGTATGTCACCCCCACTTATATAAACACTACTAGTGGGTATGTCCTATCCAATGTGGAAATTTTTCAATTCATACCAACACTAGTTCTTTCCTAAGGAACATGTGTTTATTCTTTCCAACTTCCACTCAAATTCAACTAGTGTTCCAACAGTTACACATAAAGAGCAATCATTCCTTCATTTTCAATTATCATAAGGTTGATACCTCTTCAAGAATTTTTTTCACTAAGCTGCATGATTCGTATAAAACTGAAAGTTGTACATTACCTAAAAGTTTGTCACATGTTGTTCAGTCCAATTTATTCCTTTAGTGAATGAAACACCCAAAGTCATTTGTTCTCATATCATAATACTCTTGGAAAATTACAAAAAGAAAAGAATATAATATAAGTGTTGATTTAAATGGATTTCCCGCAACAGTGGGATTGAACCTCCCAAATTTGTCAGTCTTTGAGTTGGATACCAGATATTAAAAAAATAAAAATATAAGTGTTGATATCTGATATTTATTTTATTAATTGAACTAAATGCATTTTTCTTGAATGACATATAATATTATATCGTACAAAAAACCTGTTCATGATCTAAGGCACTTATTTGATAGGCGAAATTGCACTTGTGGTCCTTTAATTTAATTTTAAATAATGATTCAATCTTTATTGTTTTTTTCGATTTTATCTTTTATGTTATAAAATACTAACGTTATTATTTATTATTACTTTTTTTTTCTACAGACTTTGGCACACATTCATTAAAAAGCCTCGGAAATTCATCACAATCATCTTCATATTCAACAAAAACCTAGAAAACCCAGAATTTTTTTTCTCTAAATCACAAACACCAATCCACAATCTCATTTTTTCCTTCATGACATTGAATTCCTTGAATCTTTTTTAAATCAACATCACGCCCATCATTCCGTTGAATATTCTCTTAATCAGATTGCTCCTTGGAGATTCGAGGTTAACTCGTTGGTGCGTGGGTTTAACGAAAGTCTCTTTGTTTCAATTGTGCAGTGTTTCGTTTGGGTCTTGTGATGATTTGCTTAGATATGTTAAACATGCTTCCTACATCCATCTATTTCCCCAAATAAACAACCTTTCATTATGATTTTTTCCTTCCTTCCTTTTAAATATCTAGTTCTATTTTATTTTGCTCATTTTCAACTGCACGTAAACGTTTGGTGGGTTGTGGTTGTGTGACAGGAAAAGGTTTTTTTGGTTTTGGGATGAAGATTTGGGTTTATTTCAATAAAGATACGTGTTTTTTGTACAAAAAAGGATAACATTGTCAACATTTTATACAATACAAGATCAAATTAGAGAAACAAATAAGTTAAAAGACTAAAGAATTACTTAAAATTAAATTAAGGGATCACATATATAATTTAATAAAGAAGTTAGAAATTATAAATAAGAGGAGGACAATGCATAGGTGAGCATAAATTAATTGAATTGAAATTGATTAAAAAGATATCATCATTTCCATACTCAGAAATTATTTTTCCATTGCAAATGAACTCTAGTGACATAACAAACTATTATTGGACAGTTAAGTATATGAAAATGTAACCATTTTTACAACAATCAAATATCTGTTTATAATTTAGGCCTTAGCAGTGAAATGCTAAGCCAATGTATTGACATGTACATAATTTATAATTAACTAACCATATAGGGTTTGTCACTTTTATATATACATGAAGCATGCATGTGTCTTGTTGGATATGATTCCCAAATAACCGTTATTGGCAACTATCATTGAACAAAGTATATTGTACTCGCCTTGGGTTATGGCTTCAAACTAAATACCTTTCGCATAAGTGATTGTACAATCTACCCTTCTTGTTCACATTTCCAACTCTTCTTGGTACATTCTTTGACTTTGTACAATCAACCCTTAGCTATTTTTTTCATGACTCTCTTACATCAAACTAGTTTCCCAGTTTGAATTACAATTTCACACCAACAACATATTGAATGTTCTCAAGCTTAACTCCGGGTGCTTTTCCCCCCAAATATATGCTTCATTAGTCTCCAATGGAAGGAAATGGGATGGAGAGTGAGTATGTGGTAGGGGGTGGAGGTTGAAGCATGCAAATTAAGTCCAAAATAAGCTTCATTTTGCATACAGAAGAAGTTGTCCTTAATTGGTACCTTTTCTCTCTCCTTTTTGTCTCACATTTTGCCCTTTAACTAACAAAGAAATAGCGGGAAAATGTGATGTGTTTCATGTGCTCTTAGGATAAGGTTGTCATTCATTGAACCCATTATAAGATGTGCAGTTTGTTGTCTCACAAGTTACTGTAATAATTAGTGCAGCATTTCTTGTAGCGAATTTCTCATATTTACCTAATTGAATTTACAACTACAGATAATCAACAAACCACACATAATTCCGTCCAAAAACACTTAATTACAACTTTTACTTCTAAAACAACATAGTATACTAAATTACCAAAATAACTGTAAAACACTTAACTACAACTTTTATTTCTCATTTTAGTGCGATGTTTATTTGATTCAGGTTGAAAGATTAACTTTGATCAAGTGCAGATTCAATCAATGACTTTTGCGTCGTCAACGTTGTAGATCCGAAAACATGAGTATTTCGGTGGCTTGAATGTAGTCATATTTGTAGGCATATGTACTCTGCCGTTTTATGCTATTAACATGGATGTTGTGAGTTTGTTCGCAGATTCATCCTTTTTGTTTTTAGCGATGTTGAATTTGTATTGTATCGATATACTCTATCAATTTGAATGAATGAATATCGTTAATTTTTGTCAAAAAAAAATACAATATTATATTGTACATAAAACAATTCTCTAAGGCACTTATTTGATAGACGAAATTGCACTTGCGGTCCTTTAATTTAATTTCAAATAATGATTCAATTCTTTATTATTTTTTTTCAATTCGTTATTATTATTATTACTTTTTTTTCTTTACAGAATTTGGTACACACTCATTAAAAAACTCAGAAATTCATCAGAATCATCTTCATATTCAACAAAAATCTAAAAAACTAATTCAAAAACCTAGAAAAAGAAATCAAATTTCTCTAAATCATCACAAACATCAATCCACAATCTCATTTCTCCTTCATGGCATTGAATTCCTTGAATTTAATCTTCACAACAATCTATTATTGGACACTTAAGTATACGAAAATGTAACCATTTTTACAACAATCAAATATCTGTTTATAATTTAGGCCTTAGCAGTGAAATGCTAAGCTAATGTATTGGCAAGTACATAATTTATAATTAACTAACCATATAGGGTTTGTCACTTTTATATATACATGAAGCATGCATGTGTCTTGTTGGATATGATTCCCAAATAACCGTTATTACTAAATAACTTTCGCATAAGTGATTGTACAATCCACCCTTCTTGTTCATTCACATTTCCAACTCTTCTTGGTGCAATCTTTGACTTTGTACAATCCACCCTTAGCTAATTTTTGCATGACTCTCTTACATCAAACTAGGTTCCCAATTTGGATTACAATTTCACACCAACAACATGATTGAATGTTCTCAAGCTTAAGTGCTTGTATCTCTTGAGATTGAAGCTTGCATAGCATTAATGCAATTTTAATTTTAAATTTAATCTTTAATATACTCTTTTATCAAATATATCTAACAAGCGAGACCCGATAAACAATATTGATCCTGGTCATACAAGAAGGACCATAATTCACGAAATGATACCTAATATACACGCTTTTAACAAAAACAGACATAAGCATCGAGTCGAGATTCATCTCATAGTCGAGTAAATGACATAAATTGTATAAACCAACCGAAGAGTGTCAAAGACCGTAATTATTATATTATTAAACATAAATAATATACATTCAACTCAACATAGTTCAATTGAACAAATTACAGAAAATAAAAAGAGAAAGAGGGAAAACTAAAATTTTTTAATAAGAGAAGACCTATGAAAGTAATAAAAAAAAACAAAAAAATAAGAAACAAAAGAAAGGAACAAGAAAGAAACACTCTTAGCAGAGATCGAGCTTATACACGAAGAAGCAGAGACCAAAATTTTTATACAAAAAATTTAGCAGAAAAAAAAAATTAAATAAAAAAAAGAAAATAGAGAGAGAAAAAAAAATCGAAGAAGCTTCGAAGATTCGAAATCAGCAAGTGAAGAAGTTCGAGATTTCAATTCAATTTTTCTGAACTTCGCTAAGGTTAGTGTTCAATTCAATGTATAGTTTATACTCTTCAATTTTGCTTCATTTCATTGAAATTGCATAATTTCGTAATTTCCCCTTTTTTTCTGGAAAAAAAATGATATTTTTTTCTGATTTTTTTTTAATTTTTTTTGCTCAATTTTGTTGAATTCAGTGATCTCGGAATTATTCAAAGTTTGGAGCTTTTGGGGTTTCACGAAGCAATGAGGTTTTTGAAATTGGTGCAAGTGATGTAATGTTCGCTGAAACGCAAGCTTGGATTTTTTGAAGCTTTGGTTTGATTTTTCGTACTTAGGGTTTTGATTTGGTGTGTAATTTGTTGAATTGGGTTTGAATTAAGGGGTTTTGTGATCTGGGTTAGTGTGATTTTTTTGGGGTTTGATTTTTAGGGTTTTGTGGTTTGGGGGAAATTGAGATTTGGTGTTGCATTGTGTTTGAAATTGGGGCAAAAGGGTGGCTTTATTCATGTTCAAAATTGGTTCTTTAGGTTGGGTTACTGTTATTAGAATGATTTGTGTGTATTGTGGTAGTTTGTATTTGCAGAGTTTATGGTGGTTGATTTGTTTTCAGTCATGTAGGAGAGGGTAATTTTTGGGTTATTTGGAAGTGTAATTGGAATAAATTGAGGTTTTTGGTGTGTGGGTTGTTTTTTTATTTTGTTGGAATTTGTATGAGAAATGCAACCCCAACAGAGCTCGAGAATTGATTTGGGCGAGTTGAAAGTACAGATTGTAAAGAAGATTGGACCGGATAAGTCGAAGAGATACTTTTATTACCTTAACAGGTTCTTGAGTCAGAAGTTGAGTAAGAGTGAGTTTGATAAGTTATGTTTTCGGGTACTCGGGAGGGAGAATCTTCCGTTACACAATCATTTTATAAAGTCGATTTTGAAGAATGCCTGCCAAGCCAAGACCCCACCGACAGTTCATCCGTCGGATTCGTCCAAATCAGGAGCACGTGTTACTAATTTGTCGCCTGGTGGAGAAGATGGGCATGAACAGAGTGCTGCCAGCTTTCAAAATCACAACGCTTCCATTTGGACCAATGGAGTTTTGCCTGTGTCCCCACGCAAGTTACGGTCTGGAATGCGTGATCGCAAGCTTAAAGACAGACCGAGTCCACTTGGACCAAATGGTAAAGTTGATTCTGTTGCTCATCAATATACAGCGACAGAAGACAGTGGTAGTAAGGTTGACATGGAGAACGGAACTCTTACTCCATGTGATTATCAGCGACCAACTCAGCATCTTCAAGTAGTTTCTGAGCTACCTGAGATTGTTATGGGTGATGGTATGCAGGGAATTGCAGAAAATCAAAGAATACGTGGCAAAGGGCTGACTGAAAGATCAACTGTGGAAGATGGAGAGGAGGCCGATCAATTAAACTGCCTCAATTTCACCAGAAATCCATTGATAGCACCACTGGGGATTCCTTACTGCTCTGCAAGTGTGGGTGGGTCCCGCAAAGCATTTCCGGTGAATAGCGCTGGTGATTTTGTTAGTTGTAGTGACAGTGGTAGATTATCTGATACAGATACGTTGAGAAGGCGCATGGAGCAGATTGCAATGGTACAGGGTCTTGGAGGTGTTTCTCCAGAATGTGCAAGTGTGTTGAATAGCGTGTTGGATGTATACTTGAAACGATTGATCAAGTCTAGTGTTGATTTAGTGGGAGCTAGATCTGCAGATGAGCCAACGATGACAAAGCTCCCAGTCTCAAAGCCGCAGATTCCGGGGAAACTCATAAATGGCATGTTGCCAAATAATCATTTACATGTGCAGAGTGCTGGTAGGTTGGCTGAATCTGAACCCGAACACAGATCCCAGTTCTCGGTATCTTTGCATGATTTTAAAGTTGCGATGGAGCTAAATCCACAGCAACTTGGAGAAGATTGGCCACTGCAATTGGAGAAAATTTCTATGCAATCTTTTGAGAAATAACAGAGCAGTTAAGATTTTTTTTTTCTTTTTTGTAAGCAAAGATGGATCTGGATCTGACGGCTCACCAGTACTTGATGATTATCTGTGTACTTGACTCTGATCTTATTATGAGGACGAACCAGATGACTCCCAAATGGGAATTTCTAGCCCTTCCAGGATCAAATGCTGGTTTCGAGCTTTCAAATGTTTTACATCCGCGATATGCAGATCTTGGATGTAACCGATATATATATTTAACTGCAACCAAGGGTATTATCAAATGAAGCCCAGGATTGGTTGCACTGTTGTATGTTTAGCATTGATATTGGCTGTATTGTTTCTATTGCAAAAGATCTCAAGGCTTTTGTTTGCATTACTGCCAATGACCAGACATAGAAAAAGTTTTGCAGGGATACTATTGTGTAGCTGGGATCAAGGGACTGTGACATGTATAAGAGCTGAAGGGTTGCTCTGTATGTATTTTTAGAATATGATGATTAATTGAAATTTGATATTAATAACAAGTCAAGATCTATTGAATCCTTGATGATATTGATATCAGTTTTATGGTTGAATTCCATGGCCCCAAGTTAGAACAATATCTGTAGTTTTTTTTTTTTTTTACTTTATTCATAATGTAGATCTGTAAGTTAATGTCTCTTCTAGTTCAAATAGCTTTGGTGACAATAAATGAATTTCTTGTCATATATTGTACCATTAAATTTTGGTATCAATTTAATATGCAATATGCAGTCTTTATTTTTTTTCTTTCTGGTAAGTGAATATTGTGATATCTTACTGTTTGAGATTTCATTAGTTTTATCACTTGTTGCGTCTGTTATCAGGGAAAAAAATTACTGCTTTTGGAATTATGGCAAGAGTAAGTACTTTTGAAACTTTTGATTTGATGCCTATATTCAATTCTAAGGACTAATTATAAAATATCATGCACGCACACCTGATGTGTATCAAGCCAGAGAATGAGGTAAACAGTTATTTTTGAAATTTTGACCATTTACAGTTGGTCAAGATTAGATCAATTTAAAATCAATTCGCACCATTCATGTAATATTGAATGTTCAGTAATAGCTTCTTTCACTCTCTGACTTGATATGCTTGCTGTAAGTATATATTGTTGACTCAGAATTCAAGATATAGTAAAAAAACACAGTATTGTTGAGAATATGGCTAACAAGTTAGTAATACAGTAGTAGTCTGATATTTTGAACTTGTTGCTGAGAGTCATTATGCAAGGAAATGACCAGGCAATCATCGATCAATCAATCAATCATGGGGTTTTGTGAGACATTTATCTGTTATAAATTGATCACTGAAAGGTCTTAACATATTTGCTTTTTGTAGCATTGTGTACTTTTAGTAAGATAACATGGTTCCAAATTATTAACGGCTATCTGAGAGATGCTATGGGAGAGATGCTATACTGTAGTATAATTGTATAAAACATCCTGAGAGACATTAAAATAAGAACTGCTATGTGCAATGCTTGCATGCTATTATAAAATTATAAAAATGAAACATTATTTCCATGCTATTATTTTGATATTTTGATTATTTCTTTCACAAAATTTTGAAAATATGAAATATAGGGAAAGCAAGGTGACTGAACCATTGTCTGAACATTCAGATTTCACATTTACACATTGTACCTGCAAGGACATGGTCTGAACCAAATGTTGAATATATTCATTTTAATAGTATATACTTCCAAGGCCATGTCCGTATCTGAGTGGCTTTTATGCTGACATCTATCAGCAGGAACATCCAATTTTGGAGGATCTTTTTAGGTATCAAATAGAAGTTTTGAAGGCATGAGCATGAGACTACTTTATTAGAGCAAAGAACTAGTTTTGTGCAGTAACTGCTGCAATAGTCAAAAGTTCTGCAAATAGCTGCTGCTTCTGTCATCTATGGAAATTTGAGACAATCAGAAGTGGCTATTCCTTGCAAATGTCTAGAAAGTTCAGGAGTCTGAAATTTCTGCAAATGTGCTAAATTTGGTACTTTGATATAGTATTGATTACTGAATTAATTGAAATGTTTAAACATTAAAAAGGCTTTAAAGGACACTGTTCAAAAGTACTAGCTGATTAGCTTTGTGATTATTACTGATTACTTACATATGTGTAGCATTATCAAATTCATGGATATTAAGAATGAATAGGCTGAAAGAGCAAGGAGAAAAAAATTGATTATTATTTTGTCTCATTCATAATATATGAGCAACACTTTTAATTCATCTCATGAATTAAGACTCATTTAATTTGACTCTGGGTTCATTTAAATTCTATTGAATTTGATCCAGTTGAAGTTGAATTTTTTTTTTGAAAGGAAGTTGAACTCATTTGTTGACAATTAAATGTGTAAAACATACATAATAACTGGAGACAATATAGTATGGTAATGATCTTCTAACACACAAGAATTAATTAAATAAATAATAATTACTACAATCACCATGTTTGAGTCCACAGGCAAGCTTCTCTCACTGGTGTCTCATATGATATTTAGCTCCTCCCATATGATACTTAAAAATAAAATAAGCATGCCACGTATGAAATCCTTTTGGGTAGATTGACATAATGACGTTAGTAATTGGAAACTTATACACATAAGTGGAGAAGTTGACGTTCGAATCCCCTTTATATATTGTTATATATTGTACCACTAGTGTCAAAACGGACACTAACTTCTGCTCTTATTGGTAAGAAAAGATAAAATGGTAAAACCAATTAAGTGAGTGATAAATTTGAAAGAAAAAAAATGTTATATCAAAGACACGATATTTTTTATATAAGGTCAAAATAAGGTTCTCTTATTGTTGTTTGTATTTATTTTAATGGGATTTATCTAATATTTTTATTGATAATTTAAATGAAATGATAAAATAGTTTAAATGAAGGGTAAAGATGGAAGAAAAAATCTAACATCAAATTTTGATATATCCCCTTTATATATTGTTATAGATTCAATCCATTATCTTTTTGTGTTTTGTTTATTCCTAATTTTAAGAGAATGGTTACATGTTTTATTAAATCAACTTGTTATTTTAATAATAAGTGGAGGGTAAAATCGACCATAAAAGTTCAACCCAGAATGTATTCCCTTTATATATATATATAACAGTATATAAAGGAGATATATCCTTTTGGGTTGGACTTTTTCTTTCTAATTTTACCCTTCGTTTAAATTATTTTATCTTTTTGGTTAAAATATATGACCGGTTCTTGCAAATATACCGCATTTGATTTTTTGTCCTTGTAAAAAAAATTGAAATCCATCCCTGCAAATTTTTTTGTTTTTTAAAATAGTCCCTGGACCCACTTTCTTGCTGATTTGGCAGGTTTTTGCAAATGTGGCACATGCTGACGGTATCATTTTGAACATGTGGCACACACGTGGCATTTAACTTATTTTTGGGAATTATTTTAGTATTTAAAATTAATTTAAATATTTATAAAATAAAATAATAAATCATAAAATTGGTTTTTGTCTATTTTAATTATAATTTATTATTTTTAATCGTTCATTTATTTATTTATTTATTTATTATCAATCAGCCTTTTATTTTTGTCAAAAAATCTTCTCCAAATATCCAGCAACATACACAATAAAAAAAATCCTCAATCAAACTCAGATCAAAGCAAACACATATACAAGAAAGGGAGTAGAAGTAAAATTAGGTTTATGTTCTGAATTTGCGTCGCAGATATGAATTTCTGTCACATATCTAAAATTTTTAATCACTGCCATGAACACAATACAATCCAACACAGATCTGATTGTTAATATTGTAGAATGTTTATAGATATTAAACGAAAATTATGAGTATTAATGTAATGTTTCTATTAAATATTTTTTTTCTTATATATACATAAATTTGTTAAATAGTGAGTCACACCAGTTATGAATTTTATTTGCTTATATATGCGAAAACAATTTTTTATGTAGATATATGAGAAAATTGATATGATAAAATTTTGAAAACTCATGACTATTTTCAAAATCAAAATTAATATAATATTTCTATTAAATAGCTTTTTATTTTATATGCAAAAAACTATTCAATATTTGCACCGCACCCTTTGCAGATTTTATATACTTATATCTGCATAAACAAATTTTTATATACATATATGAGAAAGTCGATATGATAAAATTTTGATAACTCATGACTATTTTCAAAATCAAAATTGATGTTGTGTTTCTATTAAACAACTTTTTATTTTATATACAAAAGACTGTTCAATGTTTGCACCGAACCCGTTACAGATTTTATG